>NWSH02000519.1:8929882-8978677 GCA_002382865.2 Heliothis virescens | reverse complement strand
CAGCCAAAATACAAACATTTTTCGGCAGCAAAAATTACGTTGTTTTTAATACAAATATATGAATAACAAAGTTATAATTTATGATTTCACACGTTTGTTGTATGGGGCCCCACCTTATTAAATATTTTTTTAAATTTTTAGTATCTGTTGTTATAGCGGCAACCGAAATATTTACATCATTTGTGAAAGTTTCAGCTTTCTAGCTATCACGGTTTATGAGATACAGCCTGAAGACAGACAGACAGAAACTGTACATGCAATATATTTCCAAAATAACTATCAGGTGATTAGGGATATATTCTGATGCCAAAAATGCAATCAGTAAGAGTTTTGTCTGTCTGTCTGTCTTTTTGTATAACCGTTATACAAACAAAAACTACACAACGGATTTTAACGAAACTTGGTACACTTATTATTTATACTTCTGAGCTAGTTATAGTATAGTTTTCATCTCGCTACAATCAATAGGAGTAGAAGAGTGAAGGGAAATGCTGGGAAAACGGGAGAAGTTACTCCCCGTGCTATTAGAATTTGACATCAAACTCTTTGAGATCTTGGATTACGACGACCCGTTGTCACTGGCATAAGCGAGATGGACCGCATACGAAGTCGCTGGCAGAAGCTAGTTAAACATAAAAATATTCTTAAGAAAACTTAAGAAATTAGGAACTTTGAGTTACTATAAATCCCACTTTTTCAGTCAATTTTGCGTAGGTACTACTTATTACGGTAATAGGATTTTCTTCAATCCCGAAAATCCCGGTATTATACAAAACTAATCCCGAAATTTTCGGGACTGGAATAAGGCCGGGATCCCGGGATCCCGGTTTTCGGGATCCCGGGATTGCATTCTCTAGACACGCTGCAAAATTATAATATTTATGATTTGTGAACGTATTAATATTCATGGAGCAAGTAAAGGCTGCGACAATTATTGCAACCTTAGCTAACTTATCTCACAGAATGTTGTTTACGTTATTAACATTTTAATTAACACTAATAGGTTTTTTTGGTTACGAAATATTTTATACAAGATTCGCTTTTACGCATTTTTTGGTCGTTAATGAAAACACATAAATAATATCGGGTCAGTATAACAAGATATGGTTACCAACAAACATTAATAATTTTCCCATTAATATTGAAACGCAAATCAGGTCCATACTTTTGCTATTGAATATCAGTATCGTACGGTAAGGTCTCCACTGTAAGCCCGAATACCAAGAAATGCGATACCAACAAGCTCAATTAATAAAACGATTCCCTTGTGTCCGCGACGTATCTTCATTTTCTCGACATTACTCTTATTATGAACTTTTGAAACGTCATGCCAGTTTAATAATTTTATATCTAAATCGAACATTTGCACATTGCAAAATAAAATTGCTGTTAATTAAAGGTTTTATTTATGGTAAAAAATATTTAACACTATTAAATAGTTAGCACGGTGTTTCTTTTAGACTAAAAGAAAAACATTTTTCTAAACCTCGTTTGTTCAACATTACGTGGATCTTGTTCCATTTGCAGCCATTTGTAACTCTTTGTAAACATCTAGTAACGCAATCCCTGAAAACAGTCTGCTAAAGTCTGACTGCTGTAAGACAACATCTCACTTCAATTCCCAGCAACAGCTTCCAAGGATTTTGATATTAAAATTTAAGTTCATTTTATTAAAACGCTCGCGTGCCCGTCCATCTCTTTGTAGATTTTAACGCAATGATAAGTTATCGCACATCTTGTGACACGACGCAGCATCGTTGACGGCGCCTACCTTAAATCCTGCAGGTTATTGTACAAACATTTCTTTTATAACTTTAAAGTAATCCTCGGGCGGTTTATGAGGTGGAAAATATCGTAATCTTTCATTAACTTTACTCGACCATAATCTTTCGACTTACATGGCTGTTTGCACCTTTCAAATATTTATCGATGTTAAAAAAATCTTCAGAATGTGCACATAAGTAAATCATAACGTTTTCCGTTTCTCATATTTAATACATACCAAAACCAAATAAAATAACCGGCATTTTCTTTTTCTAAATTGTTAATTTTAATATCGAAATTATTTTGATCGGATCTCATTTAAACGTGTACGGAAAATATGAATTAGTTTTTTACATCCGCCTAATTTTTTGAGAAGTCAAGTTTCTGATATTATTTCTTGTATTTTTTATCTGAGAGGAGCGATGATGCCGGTTAGGGCTGTCAAAACGCTTGACGTAAGGATTGACGAGCGTGCCCTGTGCCTGCTTAGCTGTTTTGTACTTTTTTATGTTCAGCCTTGTACAATATTGTTTATCTACAAAATCGTCTGGGAACGAAATGATCTAAACTTCGATGAGAAAATAAGTAGAGGTCATAATAATAATTCTTAACCGATGTTGATAAGTCGAATTGAATTACCATCTGTTACTTAGATACATTAAGTTGGTGTTTATCTAAGTATTCATCAGTACAAAAGAATTAAGTACTAAGTTATATTTTCTGTAAGATATTTTGTCAATGTGTCAGCGCTAGTAGGATTTTAATAATAACCCGCCATGATAAAGAGAAAAACGGAAATGTTTATGTGCCAACTTGCACATTTCTCCTGAAGCAACGCCAGATATAGTTTTCTGTAGAGTCCTTGTTGCGCACTCTCAGCAGATACCTATCAGAGCAAGACGGATGGTGCGCTCACGCTCGCAGACGGAACAATGGGAAGACAGTTTAATTCACGGGTACAGACTAGACGGGAAAAGTGCCATTATTTCACCTAACCCTAGAAACGACATAAAAATGTCAAGGTGCAATAAATTACTAACTAAACCAGCAAAAAATTAGAAGTTCTAGATGGTATCCATAACTGCAATTACCTGTTTCATTTACTACTATTACTGGCATTACAACGTCGTGAATTGAATTCGCAAATAGTTCTTGTACGAGTTATGATGGCAGTAAATGACTTGTCCGACACTTATGGCAATATAAGGATCAATTAAAATGGTTATTTTATTCAGTTCGTATTTTTAATTGGCGCAAAATAACAAACAGTATTAAATGAGGTTCAATGAGTGAATTATTGTAATAGGTAATGAAAGCGGCCGGTCTCACGGGCCGTCGTCGTGAATCACGGGGTACTCCAGCGCGACAAAAAAGGCCTCATACGAAGACTGGCCAGTGCTCGCTACATGTTCGATTTTCCACAAGCCTTCGACTAACCTGCGCGTGCGCATTTGAATGTTATATCAGTTTTAATTTGTTTTCGTTCACGGGCGCTCGCCGTCCCTGTTCCTCCCGAGCTATACGTTTTCATTTTAATTTATATTTATCAGCGAGATATGACTGTGCAGTTTGTGGCCCGTGTTGTTGCTACATTTACTATTATATTTTTATTGGGATGCTTTTGTATGAGTTGGCAGATATTTATCGGGTATCGGAACATTATTCGGTCTGCTCATAATCGTCCGCATAAAGCACCTTGTCACACGGTCGTTGGGCGCCGAATGCGCTCGCCCGACCCCGAGTATTCTTTTTGTGCTCCTCGCACGAGGGCCCGTATTCTCTGAGAAGTGGAAAAAATGAAGATATTAATATATCTTTCTAATTCGAAATACGTTTCGGATAAAAGGTACATCATAAATCATTATGCACGCTGTATGAAACTGAGTTTAAATATGCGAGAGAAAACGGTTTTCGGGGAAGTGCCATCGATGTCGTCAATCAGTCGTTATTGTGACACCATAGATACATTGAAATACAGATAGTTATAGAAATACTCTTGAAATGCTCGCTAGTGTTCATTGTGTTCGTATTCGAATGTTTTAATTGAATATTGTCGGTGTTCTAGATATGGTGTATTGAATGTAGCGATTAGTATTGTGGGTCAGAAAGAACATGGCGCGTGGTCATGTCTGGCGCGGCCGGCTCGCGGCCAGGCGGCTGTGTCAGCAATCGGCCAGTCATCCGCCGCTTATTAGCCGCCTCTCTGTCTTACATTGAATTAGCTTTGATATGTAACTTTTAATAAAGATTGAAACAAAGCGCGGCACACTTGCGCTTAAAGTGATGATTAATCTTATTAATCATAGCACGAACATAAGCTATGTATTAAAGACTATATTAAACATCTGCTTAAAATGTCCGTTACGAAATTACTAAATTGAAATCAATGGAATGCACGGCATTTTTCGAAGATCCCACTGAGTTATCTTAGTAAGAAAACGTCTGAGATTTACACCAAACTCCGTGGTATCTTCATTATTAGCGTCGCGGTGATTTAAGATAATTCAGCATTAATGTCTAATGAATATGTTCAAAGCAACAGGTGCACGGATATCATGTGTCGTCCAATTATTATTTCAAGGCGATGACAAGCCCGCGGCCAGTAGTCGGCGGCCACTCAAATGATAAACACTCATTTGATGACACTCCTAAATCGCGTTAAATAGCGTTTTGTATGACAACCTTTTGGTTCTGCAACCTGATATCCAGTGTAAGATTGTTTTTTCTCCAAACTCACCTAAAGCCATTTACCACAATTTGGGTGCAAAGGCCGAGTGTGTCTGGTTACACATCGCCCGTGCTATTTCTAAAAAGCTTGTTTTCACAGCGGAGCGCTCTTAAGTAGCGATTTGTAACTTAATACCACAGAGTAATTCGGGCTAGGCGGTGTGCCAACTGTGGATTTGGTCATGCTTTACTTGCGGACCGTTTAATGCTATTAAATTTACTTTAACATTTTATTGGTTAAAATCACATCTGAATCATTGATTTCCTTTTCAATTTAAACATTATGCTTAGAGTTTACATTTACATTGATTCGATCACTCAAAAGAGTTGTTTTAGGAAAAAAACAGGAGATAAAGTTTCACATCGATAATAATATAGTAACAAAAAAGTGTCTCCCGTGGGTGATACAGCCGTTTAAGATAAGCATCTGACCCTAGCCGGTGTCCCGCCTCGGAACGCGACGAATTCACGAAGTGCATTCCCGACTTGTGTTCACTTTGTTTTTGTTTTGACACTAAATGTTCAAAGAAGCCATTTCAAACATGATTTCTGTTTACATGGCTATTAATAAACTTTATTCATGGAAGTAATATTTAGGTAATATTCAGTTAGTTTCTCTCAGTCGACGAATTTATTGAAATCAGCAAAATTTTGCAAACGTTTTTTTAAAGCCCACTCAATGATTCTAAAGCTCTCTCCTTATCTAAGAAACCACCCTCTTACGCCACCAGCGGCGCGTGCGCAGAAGATGCATCAAATTATTACTACATATTTGTGGTTGATCCTTTTTTGTTCGACAGCGACAGAGATGAGACGCCTGATTAGTAATTAGACGGGCGACACATGTTTTGGAATCTTTTATCTCGTATTAGCCTCATTAGTAGAACTTAGATGTTTTTATTGTTCCCCATCATGTGGAACCATGATTTTTATTCCTTTATTGTCTTTTGTTTTGTTTGGTTTATATGGATTCCGTTCCTTATCTTCTTTATTTGTATTTCGAACATTGAAGTTTAATTTGCAAATATTGACAGTTCGCCTTCCTCATCTGAATTGGCACTATTCTCACCAAGTAGGCTAAAGAATAGCGTATAAATATTTGTAATGGAACACTGAATAAGAAAGGAAGTATCACTCCATTGAAAACGTGCGATCCGTTCATACTGCATACAAAAATTGTGGTAAGGGAACGCCTAAAGAGCTCTATTATTGTAGCGTTAACAGACACTTGAGATTAGCATCTGTGGCTCCTCAAAAATCTTCATATTTCAAACACAATGCGCGGGATTACAACCGAAGAGGTTTATTTGTAAACACGACAATATAATAGTAATGCTACATTGTGGTGCGGTCACCAAACCGTCTGCCTACTTGTAATGTATTTTATTGAATATCATCTCATACGATTCGGTGAACTTGTGAGGATCAATAGTAGCTAGTTGGTTGGTGGCGCAAAAAAGTAAGAAAAAAATTGGGTCATCCAGGTATCACATAGGTACGAGAAAATGCGTGTGATTTCGTAATGCTTTGATAGACTTCACCAGACTATGTAATACGAACAATCAATTAAAGTCAAATGATGGCTAAATGATTAATTATAATACCTGAAACAATTTCAAATCATACTCGGGCCTTTTTAATAAGGACCCCATAGTATTTTATTTACCAATACTTAAATTTCCATGGCATTAACAAACAAGTCAAAGTTAAGCAGGTAAACCAGAACATTTATGCTGTAAATAAGATACCATCGGTGTGATAACAGCATTCTGAGGAGATTATCACCATTGTTCACGTTCATCATCAAGTTATCAGGAGTAAAACGGATGTTGAGCTGCTATTGTCACAGTCCTACACGGCTTATTGAAATGTCAACACAAAAATATATCATTTGTCGTAACAATAAGGTTGAAAGTGCCATACGGCCTGCTACTCCAGGCTTTGTTACGGGAATGTGACAAAGTCGTCTTATAAATATGATTTATGGCCGTGTTAAGTATCCCGTGCAATTGTTGTGAATATTTATTTATGCTCGTAAACTATAAACAACGAGCAAATCTGGTTATTTACGACGTGATTGGACATTCGCGTACTTAGATGTGGTGGATGTTTTTCTTAACTGTGGATTTAGTGGCGGGAGGTTATCTAATTGCCGACATGCTTGCTTATAGGTACATGTCCAATGTCTATTTGTGTGCGTGTGTGTGCATACTGCGCATACATTACCTGCTTTGTTGGTAAAATGATTATACATACTGATGGTTAAAACGTAGTTATTCTGATAAGTAGCCATTATCTTTCTTTATCGGACTACCAAGAAGGGTTCTGATTTTAGCAGTGGTTTTATAAGGTCCGCCTAAATTACCATAATTATAAAAGCATCTATTGCAAGTCCTCAGCAACTTGCTACAATGTGATCCAAATGTAATTTATAGTTTCCTGTCCAATTCCAATAGTCCTACAACTGCTACAACTGCCTTGTAAAGATTTTTTTTTCCATTATCAGGAGAAAAACCATTCAAATGCGAGTATGCGGGCTGCGACCGACGGTTCGCGAACTCCTCGGACAGGAAGAAGCATTCACACGTGCACACCTCAGACAAGCCGTACAACTGCCGCGTGCACGGCTGCGACAAGTCCTACACACATCCCTCCTCGCTGCGCAAGCACATGAAGGTGCACGGAGCGGCGGGAGACGCGTCCCCGCGGTACGACAGCGACGGCGACGACTCCTCGTCCGCCGGCAGCGTCAGCGTGACCGCCGGCGCAGCTAGCCCCGCCGCGCCCTTGCCCCCGCCACCTGCGCCAGCGCCGCAGCACCACCCACACCACCACCCCTCCATCACGGATAAACTGGAGAGCCTCAACGACAAATACCTCAACCCACACGACCAAAAGTCTTATGAGCGGCCGCCGGCCCCGCCGCATCACAACCAGCCTCCTCATCTCACTAACATCGGAGGAAATGGCGTGATGGACAACAAAATAGGCTTTGGTGGTCATTGGACGCAGTTCCAGCAGCCGGCGCCGGCTATGCCTCACGGTGTGCCTGACTGGTGGTGCCCCACGCAGGAGTCCTACCACCACCACCACTTGATGCACCATTCGGGTGCCGCCGCCGCCTACTGACCGCATCGCGCTTAGCGAACTCTTCATTCGACGAATTAACCAGAACACAGCCGTCATGAGCACCAACAATCGTATTACATGCATGACTATTGCTTGTTAAGGTTAACAATTACTTTAAATTACTACTTAATTGGTAGGTACTCGAGCGTGTCCAGAACTGACGTGGAATGAAAAGTTCACTAATGCGCGCCGGAACAGTATTGTTTTCAATGTGTTACGCTTATTATAAATCTAATTAGTCCATAGTCAATCCGACCATTTCAAAATCATCGCCAAACGTCAGCCGTCCGAGAGATATTTAATATTTGGGTCTACTGTTAAGGAAAGAGTTATTTGGAAGCGTGGTGACAATGTAAACCGTGAACAATAGAATCTTATGTCACAGGTTCTGTTGTTTATTGTAAAACACTGAGTTGTAAACAATGACCGCTATTTGAATGCTTTACAGCATGTCATATATTTCCTGTAAACATTTTAACGATGAAAAGTGTCTTATTATTTTTTGGAACACGATTTCTTTATTGAATAAGTATTGTGTGTTGGGAGCATTTGTGAAGTCCTGGGACACGATGCACTGTACACTGTACAACAAACAATTTTGTCAACTTACTGCAATTGTTGACAGTGATTTATTGTAGCCTTGGTGTAGTATAAAGATTCGTACAAACAGATGTATTGCTAAAAGTGAACCGAAAATAATTTAATATTCATACGTTTCAGCTTTACATATAGATAATTATATACAGTAAACTTGTTATAAAATACATTAAATTCGCTCATGAACAGGTATATTATAAACAGGCAACATTGTCGGCGACAAGAGACGTAGGTTTGTACTACTAATAGCAAATATGAAACGAGACTTGTAACATAAAATTATAATGATCAGCATGGCCAAAGCACCGAAGTCTAATAAAAACTACGATTTTATAGGTTATAAAATGTATGTAAATTCATAGTTTTAAGTTAGATAGTATGCTGTAAAATATATTATATTTAAGGAAATGCCCAGTGATAGTAGAGATAAGGGTTTTATTTCTTTGTACATTTCACACAAGTGTTGCTACTTCATCGTGCTATGGACTCTTGAACTATATTATGAATATTTATATTGAACATAGTGCTATTTTTTCACGGACCGACGTTTTAGATAGTGAAAGAAGTTTAAAGTGTACCTATATTATTACCTACCTATTTGACTGAGAAAACATTACGTATTTTAAGTTATTTTAAGAAGAAATTGTTGTCTTTTCTACAGCCGTGTAAATAGCAAGAAATAAAATAAACAAATATTTCGATTTCATACAGCTTCCTTTATATTATTAAAACCTTATTTCCCCTCAAGTGCCACAATGTAAATGAAAAAAAAAAGATTAAAAATGGTGTAGTTTTCCAATACCCTTTTCATTTATAAAATCTCAATCTACTTTAGGAAACTCATACTTTTACTAATTATAAATCATGGAAATAAATCATGAAAATATAAATTATTTTCAATCTCCATGAAAAAAGAACTTAAAATAATAACTCATGAATTTGGAATGGCACTATAATTTGTTAACTTTTTTAATGGTCTTAGTCGCAAACTTAAACAGTCTGTATTCCAAATTCGAAACCAAAAGATTGATCACTTGAGTCACGAAATCTAAAATGGAAATCCAATTCTCGCGATCATTTCGATCGGATTCCGATCAAAAAACCTAAGTCCGTGACGATACCCACAATAAAACACCACACAATAACAAAACGAGGAACAATCATATTCCAAAAGAGAATTGAATTTATCATTGAGAAGAAACGAGAGAAAGAAATGATAAATGATCCAAAGGGCATAAGCACCGTCGAGAGTGAGCGAGAGCGCGATACTATTCGATTCGACTTTACTGTCCGAAGGGATGATTTATCGTTTCTCAACAGGGATTGGCCGATCCAGTACTTAAAAGATTTATAGATCCTTATGGTGCATGCGCGGTAGGAGCGTTTTCTTATTATAAATCTCACTCCTGCGCATGAAGTCGCGATTGCCTCTTTAGCTGTCCGATGGAGAAATTAAAAAATATGTTAACATATTGCGGTGGTGGAGGAATGAACCGGACCGAGTCTCGAGTGCACCAAGAACACTGCAGGTAATTGGCTGGCTAAGTTAATGCGCCGGCGCACGGACGGACGCCGCATGCGCCGCTCGTTCTGTTCTCTACAAATAATTGATTATGACATTAATACGCATTGTAAAGCATGTTTTATTTTACTATCAATTGGAGTTCTGATGAATTTCGGTAAGTATAAATAATTATTGAGGGACTTCAATAAATGTGTTTGCCAAACTACGTTCGATGTTCTATCTGGCCCGGACGGACCCTGTCGTTCATTTCTATCAGACTGCATGGAGAAATACCTACTAACTTTACGGTACGGTAATCTTTTAGAGAAATTTAGAGTTACGTATCGAATTTAATAGTAATACCAAATGATCAGGATTTCTTTTTAGATCTATAGCAAACCTTAGCGATTAAAATAAAGATGCAACGAATAAAGTTCGATGCGGCCGTAAACAGAGCTCTAGTGTGCAAGTTTATTGGCAAGGGTGAGATATTGTTATGAGGGCCGGGTAGGCCGGTAGGAGCGGCGCCGCGTGCATCCCCAGCGAAGATAAGATCTGCAGCCTGCCAGTGACACCTGGCCCCGCCCCCAGCAGCCCTCGACACACGGCAATCCCCTTTTTTGTTTACAAACTAAGGGCCGAAGGTATTCATGTTCAAAATTCGGATAATTACCGGTCAAGACTATTGTGGACAGTTTGTAGTGTAAGTAGAAAAGGTAGACAGCTAGCTAAATTCCAAGTTCAAAATAATGAATTATGGCTTATTTTGTAAAATCCACTTCTCAAGCTATGACTCATAAATGATGTAACTTCAGTGAATTGATGCAATACAAGAGGATACTAGTTCATCATAGAAGCGACAATCAGAGTCCCGCAAAAACCTCAAAGGACCCAAGGTCTGAATAAAAATTGCAAATGTATTCGACGAAGGTGCAAAAAAGAATGTATGGTAAAATACAATAGAGTTGGAAATTCTAATACATGCAACCCGGGCGGTCGTTTTTCGTGTGGCCCCGTTCTGTAAGGACTGAAATCTTTATTTATTAGAATCGGTAAATTATAAAAGCCCAGTGTTTTATGTCTGTTGCATTGTTATTGACGTGCTGCAAAAACCGCACGGTGGACCGATAGATTATAATTGGAGAGAGAAATTAAGCTATGATTCACATTCTTTTGTTTTTGCTCCAGGATGAGGCTGAAAAAACCTATTTCGACCAGTGTTAAATCATTGATAGTTATAGCCTTTAAGCTATAGAACAATAAAGTCTCATTTACTGATTCTAACTTTATTAGACTTCAAAAAGAGAAATAAATGGGTTTTCAATTATTTTGGATGTATCTTCATTTACCGTAGCAAACTGATAAAGAAACAGCTATGTTCCAAATTGAAAGCAATGTAAGTTAACCTTTTATCTTTGCTCCGTTCGTTACACTTCCTTTCGGAATTTAAATGTAAAGCTTCTCAATACGTGTTCTGAATTCTTATGGGAAGGTGCGGAAGCGGTGCAGGCCCCCAGTGGGAACCGCATTGTTCCATTATCGTTACAAGTGTTTGCAGCGCCACCTAGCGAGCGATACGGACCTCAACTAATTCAATTCAGACATGTAAATGGTAATAAAGTGCTTACAACTAAATGTACTAACAGAATAATTTAAAATGACATAGGAGTCCAGATTAGTTATTCCTTGATTTTGGCACAATATTCTCGCAGTTTTAGAATTCTAATTAGTTTGGACTATAAGTCACTGTATTACTGTTTGATGGAAGAGAGTTGCCGAAGATAGAGATCAACAGTAGATTTAACATGCCAGGAAGCAGACTGAACTGAAAAAAAAAGTAAAACATGAAAGTATGCCAAAACCGTCACCAGTTGAGAATTTAAGTTTTACAGAGGTACTTCGGTAAGAATCATCCCACCAAAAACATGCTGTAAAAAACTAGCCAATTCTCGCTGAAGCTGCTTGTTTATCTCTAATTAAATTAAAAATTTAAAAAACCCCCGACACAAAAACTTAATTTCCCTTTAAAAAGTAAGAAATAATAAAAAATACGTCGCGTTGGGGGACCGCTCCTAATTATTTCTTACTTATCTACGATTTTTTTTCATAAGTATCACATGCCTACCTTTTTAGGAGCGGTCCCCCAACGCGACGTATTTTTTATTATTTCTTACTTTTTAAAGGGAAATTAAGTTTTTGTGTCGGGGGTTTTTTAAATTTTTAATTTAATTTTAGATAAACAAGCAGCTTCAGCGAGAATTGGCTAGTTTTTTACAGCATGTTTTTGGTGGGATGATTCTTACCGAAGTACCTCTGTAAAACTTAAATTCTCAACTGGTGACGGTTTTGGCATACTTTCATGTTTTACTTTTTTTTTCAGTTCAGTCTGCTTCCTGGCATGTTAAATCTACTGTTGATCTCTATCTTCGGCAACTCTCTTCCATCAAACAGTAATACAGTGACTTATAGTCCAAACTAATTAGAATTCTAAAACTGCGAGAATATTGTGCCAAAATCAAGGAATAACTAATCTGGACTCCTATGTCATTTTAAATTATTCTGTTAGTACATTTAGTTGTAAGCACTTTATTACCATTTACATGTCTGAATTGAATTAGTTGAGGTCCGTATCGCTCGCTAGGTGGCGCTGCAAACACTTGTAACGATAATGGAACAATGCGGTTCCCACTGGGGGCCTGCACCGCTTCCGCACCTTCCCATAAGAATTCAGAACACGTATTGAGAAGCTTTACATTTAAATTCCGAAAGGAAGTGTAACGAACGGAGCAAAGATAAAAGGTTAACTTACATTGCTTTCAATTTGGAACATAGCTGTTTCTTTATCAGTTTGCTACGGTAAATGAAGATACATCCAAAATAATTGAAAACCCATTTATTTCTCTTTTTGAAGTCTAATAAAGTTAGAATCAGTAAATGAGACTTTATTGTTCTATAGCTTAAAGGCTATAACTATCAATGATTTAACACTGGTCGAAATAGGTTTTTTCAGCCTCATCCTGGAGCAAAAACAAAAGAATGTGAATCATAGCTTAATTTCTCTCTCCAATTATAATCTATCGGTCCACCGTGCGGTTTTTGCAGCACGTCAATAACAATGCAACAGACATAAAACACTGGGCTTTTATAATTTACCGATTCTAATAAATAAAGATTTCAGTCCTTACAGAACGGGGCCACACGAAAAACGACCGCCCGGGTTGCATGTATTAGAATTTCCAACTCTATTGTATTTTACCATACATTCTTTTTTGCACCTTCGTCGAATACATTTGCAATTTTTATTCAGACCTTGGGTCCTTTGAGGTTTTTGCGGGACTCTGATTGTCGCTTCTATGATGAACTAGTATCCTCTTGTATTGCATCAATTCACTGAAGTTACATCATTTATGAGTCATAGCTTGAGAAGTGGATTTTACAAAATAAGCCATAATTCATTATTTTGAACTTGGAATTTAGCTAGCTGTCTACCTTTTCTACTTACACTACAAACTGTCCACAATAGTCTTGACCGGTAATTATCCGAATTTTGAACATGAATACCTTCGGCCCTTAGTTTGTAAACAAAAAAGGGGATTGCCGTGTGTCGAGGGCTGCTGGGGGCGGGGCCAGGTGTCACTGGCAGGCTGCAGATCTTATCTTCGCTGGGGATGCACGCGGCGCCGCTCCTACCGGCCTACCCGGCCCTCATAACAATATCTCACCCTTGCCAATAAACTTGCACACTAGAGCTCTGTTTACGGCCGCATCGAACTTTATTCGTTGCATCTTTATTTTAATCGCTAAGGTTTGCTATAGATCTAAAAAGAAATCCTGATCATTTGGTATTACTATTAAATTCGATACGTAACTCTAAATTTCTCTAAAAGATTACCGTACCGTAAAGTTAGTAGGTATTTCTCCATGCAGTCTGATAGAAATGAACGACAGGGTCCGTCCGGGCCAGATAGAACATCGAACGTAGTTTGGCAAACACATTTATTGAAGTCCCTCAATAATTATTTATACTTACCGAAATTCATCAGAACTCCAATTGATAGTAAAATAAAACATGCTTTACAATGCGTATTAATGTCATAATCAATTATTTGTAGAGAACAGAACGAGCGGCGCATGCGGCGTCCGTCCGTGCGCCGGCGCATTAACTTAGCCAGCCAATTACCTGCAGTGTTCTTGGTGCACTCGAGACTCGGTCCGGTTCATTCCTCCACCACCGCAATATGTTAACATATTTTTTAATTTCTCCATCGGACAGCTAAAGAGGCAATCGCGACTTCATGCGCAGGAGTGAGATTTATAATAAGAAAACGCTCCTACCGCGCATGCACCATAAGGATCTATAAATCTTTTAAGTACTGGATCGGCCAATCCCTGTTGAGAAACGATAAATCATCCCTTCGGACAGTAAAGTCGAATCGAATAGTATCGCGCTCTCGCTCACTCTCGACGGTGCTTATGCCCTTTGGATCATTTATCATTTCTTTCTCTCGTTTCTTCTCAATGATAAATTCAATTCTCTTTTGGAATATGATTGTTCCTCGTTTTGTTATTGTGTGGTGTTTTATTGTGGGTATCGTCACGGACTTAGGTTTTTTGATCGGAATCCGATCGAAATGATCGCGAGAATTGGATTTCCATTTTAGATTTCGTGACTCAAGTGATCAATCTTTTGGTTTCGAATTTGGAATACAGACTGTTTAAGTTTGCGACTAAGACCATTAAAAAAGTTAACAAATTATAGTGCCATTCCAAATTCATGAGTTATTATTTTAAGTTCTTTTTTCATGGAGATTGAAAATAATTTATATTTTCATGATTTATTTCCATGATTTATAATTAGTAAAAGTATGAGTTTCCTAAAGTAGATTGAGATTTTATAAATGAAAAGGGTATTGGAAAACTACACCATTTTTAATCTTTTTTTTTTCATTTACATTGTGGCACTTGAGGGGAAATAAGGTTTTAATAATATAAAGGAAGCTGTATGAAATCGAAATATTTGTTTATTTTATTTCTTGCTATTTACACGGCTGTAGAAAAGACAACAATTTCTTCTTAAAATAACTTAAAATACGTAATGTTTTCTCAGTCAAATAGGTAGGTAATAATATAGGTACACTTTAAACTTCTTTCACTATCTAAAACGTCGGTCCGTGAAAAAATAGCACTATGTTCAATATAAATATTCATAATATAGTTCAAGAGTCCATAGCACGATGAAGTAGCAACACTTGTGTGAAATGTACAAAGAAATAAAACCCTTATCTCTACTATCACTGGGCATTTCCTTAAATATAATATATTTTACAGCATACTATCTAACTTAAAACTATGAATTTACATACATTTTATAACCTATAAAATCGTAGTTTTTATTAGACTTCGGTGCTTTGGCCATGCTGATCATTATAATTTTATGTTACAAGTCTCGTTTCATATTTGCTATTAGTAGTACAAACCTACGTCTCTTGTCGCCGACAATGTTGCCTGTTTATAATATACCTGTTCATGAGCGAATTTAATGTATTTTATAACAAGTTTACTGTATATAATTATCTATATGTAAAGCTGAAACGTATGAATATTAAATTATTTTCGGTTCACTTTTAGCAATACATCTGTTTGTACGAATCTTTATACTACACCAAGGCTACAATAAATCACTGTCAACAATTGCAGTAAGTTGACAAAATTGTTTGTTGTACAGTGTACAGTGCATCGTGTCCCAGGACTTCACAAATGCTCCCAACACACAATACTTATTCAATAAAGAAATCGTGTTCCAAAAAATAATAAGACACTTTTCATCGTTAAAATGTTTACAGGAAATATATGACATGCTGTAAAGCATTCAAATAGCGGTCATTGTTTACAACTCAGTGTTTTACAATAAACAACAGAACCTGTGACATAAGATTCTATTGTTCACGGTTTACATTGTCACCACGCTTCCAAATAACTCTTTCCTTAACAGTAGACCNTTGGTTGGGCTTTTGTGTTTTCTAATCAGGGTCACCAGGTACTCCAGATCTTCGATTATCCTAGTTTTTATAGTTTTCCTTATATGTGGTCATTAAATCCTAACTCTGTTCCAAATTTCAGCTCTCTGACTTTATTGGAAGTACTAGTTCTATTTTGATGATCATGAGTGAGTGAGTGTCGAAAATACGAAACTTTGCTTTCGCTTAACTTAGAAATTAAATGACTTACAGACTTGAAATTCTGGGTTTTACGTATGTGATTATAGCTTTCTGGATGATGAAAATTTCGGCGTTCTGGTATTATCCAGAGGTTCTCAAACAGAGGCCTGAAAATGCGTCGAAATGGTTCCAGTAAAGGATGGTACGGCAGTGTTTGCGTTGCGCTCGACTTGGCGGGGGCACTGCCGTGCCCCCAAATACTTGTAAGAAAGTATGGTAATGGTAACAACTATTTGAAAAGAAAAAACTTCGAAAAAAAATGCAAGAAATGAATCGTTAAATAAACAATAAAGAATTAATTTGTTAGAACATGTCTACCAGGACAAAATATTAAGATATCCAGACATCGTAAGAATACCACATTTATCTCCTTCATACCCTATGCCATTCATACAAGACGTACTGTTTCTGTTTCAGTTCTAACAACATTTCAAATTGCGAATACACATTAAAATAACAAAAGAAGTACAGAGTTCCTTTTAAAAATGTGTTATCCATAGCAAGGTTTTTATGCGTTTCCCCTTTTGCAGGCGGAGGGAATAATTCACACAAATCTTTATATTTCTTTGTGTGGGGGAGAGTGGCCGGCGCCCCGCCGAGCCCTGATGATGAGTTACTGGCACGGAGCAGTAGGCCGGAACCCGGAAGTCACCCCTCCGCCCTGCGTCATCCCGCCTCACTTCCGATACCAATCGGTGGGCTTTAGCTAACACTATGCGTATTTCATAATTTATTGACAATTTCGCAAGTTTGCCATTCCTGAAGGGTGTAAGAAAAGTGGTAGAATTTTTTTTTATTAAAATCTTTTTATAACTCCAGTCTAGAGAGGAACATGGAAGGGTGGTCATCTTAGACGGGGGATTGTCTTATATGAATTAAACCAGTAGACAAAGCTTTCATAATTCTATTTGGAAAGTATAGCTATCCAATTTAGCCAAAATACCCCTGACTGGTCTTAACCAGCATGTAAAAGGATAACTTGACTGCAGAATAATGGTACAATAGCCGACTTTGCAATATAGGAGTCCGGATTACACCTTCCTATTGATATACAAACCCATGCAGATTACCAGGCGCTCATAAGCCGAGTGTACATCAATCATAGGACACAAGTCACGTGGCGGCGATGAGGCGATCCACTCGACGGCCGCGCGAACAATATTCATAAATAACGTAAGTAACAATAGTGCGAAGCGCCACGTGACCGGCGCGTGCGACTAAGGCCTAACGCCACATCTAATTATTTGCACATACCCACATAAATGTTCATCAAAGTGTGGTTGAGGGATTTAATAAAGAAGCTCCGCTTAGGGAAGAATCAGACTAAAAAGATTCTCAAGTACCCTATACAGAAGATTCAGATGATGTTACAGAAAATTCTTAGAACTAGTGTCATTGCTTTCGTTCTTCCTTTTCTTCAAACCATACTTGAAATCAGTAGAGAGTGTAGAGACACCGTTGCACTGTATTCCTTAGAACAGCTTTGTTTGTTACTTAGAGTAGGGTTCCTTCTAATCAGAACATTCAATAGGCACCTAAAACAACACAAATGGCCAAATTCGCCTTATAAGAAGGTTATTTCTACTCTGACTTTACACGATTTATAAAAATCCATTTTTATAATGATGACAAAGAAAATAAGTAGGTATGTTTTCCTGAAAAAAATGTTTACAAAAAAATAAGAAATGTATGTGCGGAAGTGAGATGCGACTTCTTCGTCGTACCAGCCAAGAACGTCAGGAAAAACCAAAAACAAAAACCATGATTCTAGCAATTCATCAAATACGATAAGCAAGTATATGTTACTCGGAATTCTGATAAGACGAAGCAATAAGATTTTCAAAGAAGAATGTTTATTCTAATATGTCAGTGTGTTTATTTTTGTAATAGGCATAAGTGATATTGCTTTTACAAAATATGTACACTTATTTACAACATTTTCGACAAAAATAAAATAAATCTTAATAGTTTTCTCTATACGTGAAAGATAGAAAAATGCATGAAAAAATTATGACTTCAAGTTTTTTATTATTTGGCTTAAAACACTCAGGGGTCAGCGTTAAAAACTCTTTCTCTATACAAATCGATAGATTTTATAATCTTAACATTCTAACGCTATCTTTTCATCAAAGTAATATCTACGTGTGACTGTAATCTTTTTCAGAATAAATAAAATAAAATAATCGTTTTAGTAAGGATATTCACACAAGGAAATAATAATTTTAAACAATAAGATTAAAATCTTGATAATATTAAATTTGTTTTTCCATAATGTGTTGGTACATACACTACACTTTAAATTGAAATCCTAATCCAAAAATGTATAAACAAAAATACTTATTCATGCCCTTTCAAATATGATCTGTGCTGTAGTCCCCTTCGAGTGCAAGTGAAATAACCCATAGCCGGCGGCGGTCGAACCATACGCAAACGTTAGTTAACTCGACTGTAAATGAAAACTTATTTGATGGAAAATGATTTAATGATCTACTGTGATAGGTTAGGGGGTTTTCATAAACAAACAGGATTTTAATTTAATGTTATATGTAAAGAGGTACCTATATGTTTTATAGATATCTTGATACAAGAATGTATTTTTAATTAACGGTATTTTAAAAGTATGCGAAACACATTGCCACATAGGCAGATGTAATGTAATAAATAAAAAAAAAACTTGTTATCAAAATATCTAATAAAATATTCATGAGGAAATACTTCCTATCAAATACCTTATACACAAAATTCTATAATACGTATAAACATTAATGACCAATATCAACAACAAAAAGATCNCCATTCATACAAGACGTACTGTTTCTGTTTCAGTTCTAACAACATTTCAAATTGCGAATACACATTAAAATAACAAAAGAAGTACAGAGTTCCTTTTAAAAATGTGTTATCCATAGCAAGGTTTTTATGCGTTTCCCCTTTTGCAGGCGGAGGGAATAATTCACACAAATCTTTATATTTCTTTGTGTGGGGGAGAGTGGCCGGCGCCCCGCCGAGCCCTGATGATGAGTTACTGGCACGGAGCAGTAGGCCGGAACCCGGAAGTCACCCCTCCGCCCTGCGTCATCCCGCCTCACTTCCGATACCAATCGGTGGGCTTTAGCTAACACTATGCGTATTTCATAATTTATTGACAATTTCGCAAGTTTGCCATTCCTGAAGGGTGTAAGAAAAGTGGTAGAATTTTTTTTTATTAAAATCTTTTTATAACTCCAGTCTAGAGAGGAACATGGAAGGGTGGTCATCTTAGACGGGGGATTGTCTTATATGAATTAAACCAGTAGACAAAGCTTTCATAATTCTATTTGGAAAGTATAGCTATCCAATTTAGCCAAAATACCCCTGACTGGTCTTAACCAGCATGTAAAAGGATAACTTGACTGCAGAATAATGGTACAATAGCCGACTTTGCAATATAGGAGTCCGGATTACACCTTCCTATTGATATACAAACCCATGCAGATTACCAGGCGCTCATAAGCCGAGTGTACATCAATCATAGGACACAAGTCACGTGGCGGCGATGAGGCGATCCACTCGACGGCCGCGCGAACAATATTCATAAATAACGTAAGTAACAATAGTGCGAAGCGCCACGTGACCGGCGCGTGCGACTAAGGCCTAACGCCACATCTAATTATTTGCACATACCCACATAAATGTTCATCAAAGTGTGGTTGAGGGATTTAATAAAGAAGCTCCGCTTAGGGAAGAATCAGACTAAAAAGATTCTCAAGTACCCTATACAGAAGATTCAGATGATGTTACAGAAAATTCTTAGAACTAGTGTCATTGCTTTCGTTCTTCCTTTTCTTCAAACCATACTTGAAATCAGTAGAGAGTGTAGAGACACCGTTGCACTGTATTCCTTAGAACAGCTTTGTTTGTTACTTAGAGTAGGGTTCCTTCTAATCAGAACATTCAATAGGCACCTAAAACAACACAAATGGCCAAATTCGCCTTATAAGAAGGTTATTTCTACTCTGACTTTACACGATTTATAAAAATCCATTTTTATAATGATGACAAAGAAAATAAGTAGGTATGTTTTCCTGAAAAAAATGTTTACAAAAAAATAAGAAATGTATGTGCGGAAGTGAGATGCGACTTCTTCGTCGTACCAGCCAAGAACGTCAGGAAAAACCAAAAACAAAAACCATGATTCTAGCAATTCATCAAATACGATAAGCAAGTATATGTTACTCGGAATTCTGATAAGACGAAGCAATAAGATTTTCAAAGAAGAATGTTTATTCTAATATGTCAGTGTGTTTATTTTTGTAATAGGCATAAGTGATATTGCTTTTACAAAATATGTACACTTATTTACAACATTTTCGACAAAAATAAAATAAATCTTAATAGTTTTCTCTATACGTGAAAGATAGAAAAATGCATGAAAAAATTATGACTTCAAGTTTTTTATTATTTGGCTTAAAACACTCAGGGGTCAGCGTTAAAAACTCTTTCTCTATACAAATCGATAGATTTTATAATCTTAACATTCTAACGCTATCTTTTCATCAAAGTAATATCTACGTGTGACTGTAATCTTTTTCAGAATAAATAAAATAAAATAATCGTTTTAGTAAGGATATTCACACAAGGAAATAATAATTTTAAACAATAAGATTAAAATCTTGATAATATTAAATTTGTTTTTCCATAATGTGTTGGTACATACACTACACTTTAAATTGAAATCCTAATCCAAAAATGTATAAACAAAAATACTTATTCATGCCCTTTCAAATATGATCTGTGCTGTAGTCCCCTTCGAGTGCAAGTGAAATAACCCATAGCCGGCGGCGGTCGAACCATACGCAAACGTTAGTTAACTCGACTGTAAATGAAAACTTATTTGATGGAAAATGATTTAATGATCTACTGTGATAGGTTAGGGGGTTTTCATAAACAAACAGGATTTTAATTTAATGTTATATGTAAAGAGGTACCTATATGTTTTATAGATATCTTGATACAAGAATGTATTTTTAATTAACGGTATTTTAAAAGTATGCGAAACACATTGCCACATAGGCAGATGTAATGTAATAAATAAAAAAAAAACTTGTTATCAAAATATCTAATAAAATATTCATGAGGAAATACTTCCTATCAAATACCTTATACACAAAATTCTATAATACGTATAAACATTAATGACCAATATCAACAACAAAAAGATCCGACGAGGATGGGATTCGAACCCACGCGTGCAGAGCACATTGGATTAGCAGTCCAACGCCTTAACCACTCGGCCACCTCGTCATGTTCGAAGGTCGCGAAATTACGTAACACAATTTGAGGACGCACCTGCCACGTACTAGATGAGTGAAATGAAAAGAGTCGAGTTCGCAATGAATTGTGACGTCATCCACTTTTATCGAACATTGACCCCTGATGTTGTTTGCTAGCGCAGACCATGAGTGGCATTGAAATTCTATTATACCCATCTATGTGTTACTTACATGAATTCCTTTGATTCTCGAGGGACTCTATAATATTAATACACTTTACGTAGGTTCCTATATTATAGTATCGTTGTAAATAGAGATTATAAGTAGACCTACATACATTTACGATGTTTCGAATGTTAATGATAATAATTTAATCAAACGACTAATTTATATTGCACGAACGCCGGAACATACCTTACTTTGAGCCAATGTGTAATGAAAGATAATAAGTGGATGGATATTGTTTGTGTGATTTTTTTCGCATTTAACCAAGAATTTGTAATACACCATATTATATAATAAATAAATATGGAAGTTTCTAATAGTGCTATGGAATATTATATAGTCACCTGAAACTACACATAGCCACTCAGCTTGTTTCAAAAAACCTTCAACAAAATGTAAATAGCACAGGCACTGACGCTGATACCCAAAATATGTTTCAGATCTTCCAGTAAAAATACTTAAAGAAGTTACTACATATACCTACCTACTCGGCCATTTTCAAGAGTTCGACAAGTTGAAGTAACATGATAAAACCTTTAAAAGCTTTTGGAATTAGCTTTCGCAGGCTCTTATGTAGATATAGAAGAGTTTAAGAGACTTAATACAAATATTGATTTTCCCTTACAAATCTACTGTAGTACTATTCATTTAAATATTTCTTTCCACACAAAATTTAATTCTTTCTGACTCTGGGGACAAGAAGTTCAAGCGTCATGTAGGTCTAATATTATTAATACCAGTTCAAAGATCAGATGTTCTCCATTATGATCGAAAAATATAGGTACTTAATCATTTAACAAATTGAAGCGTACGTTACAATGTTTGTGTTTAAATATTCACAATACATTGGACATTAGAATAAAATATTAAAAGCTGTGTAATGGCTGGCTCTAGCGCCGGCCAAGCGCGATGACTAATGATCTACAAACGTATTATAATGATCTACAAGGCTCATTTATTCTCCCGGCTACGATAGCATACGAAACCAAAACCAATAGAAGACAGGCTAATATGATATATCGGTGCGTTCTCAAAAAATGAAATGCTAAGCCAAATTCCTAATTGACAGTTATGAAATATCTGAACATCCATCAAATTTTGCCGATTTAACTTACAGGTGATTAAGATACATAAGAGACATAATAAGAATGAATTAAAGAATAATCCGGTGTCAAGCGGTTTCAGGTTTACAATTTCCATTAATTGTTGTGGCCAGTCAGCGAGAAAATTTACCAGTTCATCCCGCCAGCCCTTTCGAGGTCTACCTCTTAGCCTTCTTCCATCGCCAGGAATCGACTGAGTGGTGATCTTGGCCCACTTGTCTTGGTGCATCCGGCAAATATGACCCGCCCACCCCCACTTCAACTTTGCAGATTTCTTGCCCAGATCTACTATACCAGTCTTTGACCGAATGATTTTGTTGCGTATCCGGCCAGCTTCGGATCGGATACAAATTAAAATCCTGTCATTAGTGGCACCGATCGTGTACTTCTCGTAAAGGAACAATATTATAGGTAAGTATATGCAGTTACCCCATCACAACCTTATTTCCAAATAACGTTTCGCTATCGAGCCGGGGTAATGTTCGAACAAATTGTCCTGCGTCAGTCTGTCTCATTGACAATATTTTACCAGCAAATGGTGTTCCGAGGCGCCAGTCACGAGTTGCGCCGTCTCCTGAATATGACAAATAACATTAAAAATGAAACTACACGAATACCAACATAAAATAAAAATGTCAAAAATTTAAATTAAGGATTAAAATATTTAAATTTAGTGCGGCCGCGTCCGGGCCGGCCACGGCGAGCGCCGGCCGTGTTCCGTGCGCTACGGATCACACTGATCGCTTACTGTGGAATGGGATCTTTTTCAGATACACTGTTTTTCATCAGGTAGTGCGGAGACAGTACACGTTTAAATCATGAAAATCAGAATCTTTTATTCAGTCAGAAAACATATTCTTTAGTAAGGTAGTTATAAGAATTTATTTAGAAATATTAAAATTAACTGCCTATAATATGGTCCAATGAAAACGTCCACATTTGTTTTTTCGTACCTTAATAAAATGTTACCTAAGAATTTTCTCAGAATCTAAGAATTTTCAACTCGGAGCCAATCGATCAATAGGTACTAAATAAAATATACCTTCCTACTTAGCTAACGTCGTAGGCTCATAAACTCCAAAACATAAGTCACAAAATAAAATATCCCTATAAAGTCTAGTACCATAATAAAAGTCTCCTCCACACTTGTCCACGTGGCCGAATACTATAAATTAATGGAGTGTACTGTGCCAGAGAATTTTAAATATTTGAAAGCACAATTTAGAAAAAAATCAAAATCTCCACCACAGCATAATATATTACGTAAAATAAATAATACAATCATGAAGTAGTTATAAATGTAGTGTTTATAAAACGTAATCGTAGTTTTATGGACCATATATTTGGGAGGACGCCGTCCAGGACTCGTCTCGTGGAGCGAACTCCACCATTTGTATTAATTAGTTGTCACGACAACAGGGATAGCATGTTTACATAACTTTCAAGAAATTACCTTCGTTGTTGGATTTTCCTTTATTTTTATTAGAATTAACATCATAAGGAAATTTGGAACGTGACGTACTTAGCCTGAAAATGACAAACTAAAACTATTAATCCTGTATTACTAGGAAACATCAGGTACATCCAAATTAGCGTCAGGTATAGTCATAGAGTACAATGATCTGTTGTTGACAGGTCATAATTCGCGCCCCTACCCGCCGCACGTCCTACGGGATGTACCCGACAGCCGACCTTTGTGTACTAATAGTAGGTACAGTGTCGACGGAGCCTGTCCGACACACTCCCCCACATCACTGAGAAGGGAAACTCAATTTCTTTTTGACAGGAACATTAAAAGACTTGACGAATTTGTAAAATCTGGCCTCTTATTAAAACTAAATCGGCACGTGCTAGCTATTTTTGTAGATTTTCCTCTGCAGTAAGAAAACTCTACAGATATCGTCTACTCTTTATTATAAGACAATACCTATTACCATTGTTCAATAGAGTATTTTGTGGCTTCAGATTTAATTAAATGTTATGAAATAGATGTTTAGTTGGCTACACAAACAAAACAATAAGTACCAAATATTGTACGAGCTACCCGATGGTGCATTAAATTGCTTTGCGTAGATATTTCATAGCATCTCAGTTATTTCATCGGTTTTGCTACAAAACTGATAAAAACTTCAGCAGTCACTGGTCATAATTGTTATTTTTACGAATTTTTTACAAAATAATGTTTTTAAAGAAAATTCCCCAAAAAACTCAACGCATAAATTATTTTACTTGAGTGCGTGTTCATTACTGAATACTGAATATTTTATAACTATGAAATAATTTTCTTTAGACATGAACTGGTCCAAAAAAATATTTGCTGCAGTAACCACATGGACCTCAGAAGCAAATTAATTACAGTCGGAACTATGACTGTACTTACGTGAGGCATGCTACTGGTGTGCAGGTCATCTGGTGAACAGATAAGGGCTATCACATGAGGCCTGGAGGTGACTGGGTGAGGGTGGTATCGATTGCCACGCCCACCCGCGGCGCGTCGCCTAGCAACGGGACGCTCCCGCCCTGCACGCCCCGGCCCGACGGCAAACGTCTTCTACGCACGAACTTTCAGTTTTCAATGGCGATTCGGATATTTCAGTTTCAGTGGAACATTTCTTGTGACTATTTACCACTGTGTGACCAAGGTTTGGAAAAGCTTTAGCGAGACTGAGAAATGGTATGGCTCATATGTGTTTTTCAACCTTCACTTGTTTACTTTAGTACCTAGTGTTTTCATATATAACTATACGTAAGCTTGTACGCTTACTCATGAATCAGCATAATTTACATAACAATTGTGTTAGAAATCTAGATTTAGGTATGCCAGGTGTCATAAGCCCATTTATTCGCCTTGAACCACCATGGTGATTAGTGATTATATCTTTTTAATATGAGAGGAAACCTTGGCCCAGCATGCGGAAAGAAACACAGCAGACAATTTCAGCAGCTCCCGTTTTAATATGGTCTCATATACTTATTGCAGCGTGTTATTCTATCGCATAAAAGCATGAAGCTAAACTACTAATAAACAACGATAAATCACATAACACGTTTAAAATTAAATCAGTGTACAAAGTAAGCTAAAACAACTTATAAAATGTTAAGAGAAACGTGGGGTGCGAAACTTAATTTAGGAGCAGGCCCGTAATGAATTCTATGGAAGGTTTAATAAACTTTCCGGGGAGCGATCCCTCATTATTACAACTAAAACAATTTTGTTTAACACTTCTTTGCCGATGCTGGTGTTAGAACCTTAGGGTGGATTATGTACGATAGTCGTGTTATGCTAAAACCGTGTGGGGATATTGAATTTTGTCATGTTTATGTCCCACGGTTGTAAAGAGAATAGCACTAGGTGATGTCTAAGCATTTTTATCACTTGAATAAAGGTATGATGTAAAATCGTAGCTGGTTGGTAAAGTCGGCAATGTTTAGGCAGGAAAATATCATTTCTAAAACAAAATCAGTTTGGAAAATCTCGAAACAAAAAACAAAAACCTAACAAAACCAGGAACAAGTAAAATCGAGACAGTCCCAATTTATCATCGGATTAAAAAAAATGGATAGAAATAATTATACAACATATATATTGACAAATGATAGCAACTTATAGGAATAGGTTCTGAATCCATAATAACAATATAAAACTATGGTGTTATTTATGGTCCCTTTATCTGTAAGGAGGATCTTTGTGACGATCGTCTTTTGTCGCTGCCGCATTTTTTTGTCCCCGCCAAAAAACAATCGTTAAAAAGTATCGTCCAATTGCTATGGTCGTTTAACTGTAATCTGTGCCGATTTCTTTGTAGATCCTATCTTTATAGCTTGCCTATAAGCTGATACCTGATGAGATAAGCTTTTGTTTTATGCCGCTGGTTTAAAAAATATTTCAGACGACTTTTACCGGGTATAATGCGAATTAGAACTAAAGCTTTCAAGAGTAGCCATTGTGTACACTAAAGCTTCAGTAGGTACTTGATGTATTGACTTATTTGCCGTATATAATATTTATATTATGCCAATACACATAGTCATAGTAAGTTATCAATAAAAGCGTTCAAATTGCAGTTGTAATTACATTTTCTGGAGATAAATGTATACGATTAATATTTATGACAACATTTCGTTAAGTTACAATCCAGCTGATATACCAAATATTAAAATTGAAATAAAAAAAACTGAATAACTTACTCATTTACTGCTTAACGTAATTCATACAAATAAACATAAAGGGACGATTTAATATAAAATGGTTCAGATCCAAATAAAATAAATACTATTATAAGATAAAAATCTCAAAAAAACATTCCTTCAAGAAATATATTACACACCTATCATATTAAAATTATAACCTATAATTTAATTTTCAAAATGGTGTACATAAAAACCATAGATAAAAACCAACTTTGGGTGTTGTCAGGTGAAAAAAAGGCGGTCGCACATTCGTTTGTTTTTTTTCATCGTGTTAACCCTCAAAACTTGGTGGTACGGAATAGAAAAATGAGGTGTGTTCTTAGAACAGTATCATAACTCTGCAGAGGAAAGGCAAAGGATAGCTAAATGTCGTGAACTAATTATGATGAATACGTCTATCTTTAAATTAGATGTCGAAGCGAAATAGAGTAAATAAACTACTGTAGGTTTGTTTTTAGCGAATTTAGCTCCAATATTTACCTAATTGGATTGGATACCCACAAAATAACGACTGATTCCATAGTCAAATTATCTCAATTAAGCTCCACTTCCTATGTGGCAAATATTACAAAACAATCAAATAAAAAATGACGTTAACTCATGCCAGAGTTATTTTCTACATCGTGGGGGTTACACATAAGTAGATTGCAAATAGATTTATCTTAAATACAAATACTTAGATCCGGAACAACCGTCCGTAGATCACATACCACATAATAAGTATCTGACCTGACAGAAAATCGTTCAACCATTGTGCCGACCCGGAACGTCAATTTTTATTTAGATGCCTTCCGTAACAACGCAATGCACATAACAGTCAAAAGTATTAAAAATAACTCTATCTGGTTTAGTAGCGAAGGTATTTATATATTGCCATGTTTAAGATGGACGAGTGCTTGCAATGAGTTTCAGGTTAAAAACAACGTGGTACAGTGTGTGCCTACTTAGGTACACAACATTATACAAAAGTTAAGGACCTATGATTAATTACCCACAATACGGAATTTGCATCCACAGTAAAAACAACCATTTTAATACGAAGTTACTCGTTGAATATTACAGTTTTCCCACGTCGAACAAAGCTGGGCGCCCGATCTGCGCCCGCGCCGCCGACCGTGACGGATTGCTCCACGACAGAACACGTTATCCGTCATAACCGTCTGTGCCGCGATTGATTGTGCTTGCAGGTAACCGCTCAGGTTACTACACCTTGCAAGCAGGGAATATATACTTTAAAGCTTTACTTCTTTATTACTACAGGAGTTTTTAAGAGTCTATAAAATCGAATCAGCTCTTGGCGGGAGCACTACCGTGCCCCCCGATGATAGGATTCAAATAAGTAACATTGTGATCCAGATTTTAAAATAATTCCAGACCTGTGGCCACAGTCTATCTAACCTGCTTGAATTCAAAGACAAAATAGGAGAACTTGACGAAGATCTCATAATATCGCCTACAGGGGACAGCCGTGAGTAGGAAATTTCTACGAACATCATTTTAACGTCGTTTAACGTGTCAAAAGAAATTAATTAAACTCCAATGCGTAGATCAAAAGGCGATGCGTAATTAAATTACCTACATAGACATAATCAACTACAGTTGTATACAAGATAGAATCGGTTGAAAGAAACATATTAACTTGTACCCAAAGATTGGATCTCAATTCTCATACATCATTGATGCAAGTCTCTCTATAATTAATTGAACGATATAATAATTATCTTATAGCATCCATCGTAAATGTACAATGGTACCTATATAGTAGTGTACATTGTTCAATAATATAATGTCTTTAGAAACACCTTCGACTTATACGTTTGGGTTTATTAAATACCGAATAAGTTAATCTATTTTAAATTTAGTTCGATTCAAAGAATTAAACCGTTATGGCATGCCACAGGTGGCGCAATAGATGTTTTTTGGAATTATCAAATGGTACAAAGGTCCATCGGCAACAATGGCCGCACTCCAGTTCTACAGCCGACACGACAGATGCAACAATACGCCGACGAATGATTAATTGTGCACATCTACTAACGTTTTATATGCACAAATAAAAAATATATTGTGAAAAAAGAAACAAAACTTTTTGCCTTTTGTTTATTGCGACGACGCCAACATGTCTGCACCAGACCGATTCGAATTTAGGAGGACGATCATTAATTATATTTTGTCTTACTCACGCATTCCATTTTCGAAGTCGATATGATCTATAGATCCGATCTAAGAGTCTATCGATCACGCGCATTGGAATCTAAATTTATTCATTTAGTGGCATCTTTTTGCAGATGATTTTTGACGTATGAAGCCAGTGATGAATCGTTCGTGTTTAAGCTTAAATTATAGTTTCAATCAGCGTGTCTAATTTTAATTATATGGAAGTGATGTGATTGTTTACCTGCATTTTAACTCTTAACTTAGACACCTAGCTACTTATTAAGAACGTGGGTATAAATTTATATTTTCCCAGTTGCACACACAGTCAAGAAAATTATTTCTAGCTCATAAGAATTAGATATACAAAGGTAGTGATGCATGACTAAACAAAACGGACCAAGTGACCACACGAAAACAACAAATTAACAAAAATCCACAAATAATTGAGCAGTTCCATAGAAAAAGACTTTATCAGTGGATAACTAATTAACTCTAAACAATATTTCATCTGCCGAGATTGCATGATGCGAGACAAAAAACGAAAGGTCGGAATGACCGCGCCAAAACCAAAACATTCTGTCCAATCCAAAACAAATAAAACTTAAACAAAAAACGAAGCCGGTTAATAAGCTGGATGACATTTGGGAATTCGAAAAATTCATTCTAAGCATTATTAATAGCGCTCTTGAAGTGGGTCCCTCCATATGATTATTAAAATGAGAAGACAGCAATTACTTATCCTTAGACAAAATCCACGGCAACCATTAATCCAGCCGATGTTTCGGTTAGGTACGTCATTGTTTTATTGCTCCGACAAGCCTCTCGTAAATGTACCTCGAGTCGTACTCTTGTTTCATTTTAAAGATTGCTTCTTCGTAACAAGCCTCGGATGGCGTGATAGCAAATAATTTTATAAGGACCCTTAACAATATGTCAAACCGTTTTACTTTTTATTTATTTTTTCAATAAATAATACGTTCACTCATAAGTTTACATTGTTCGGTTTCGTCGGACGCAGCCTTGCGACGATATTTCTCAAAATGTATCTTGAAAAACTTTCAAGGCGGATTCTTTATGCATTTGGGGCCAACATTTGTTATTATGGGAGAATGATAATGTGATTATTGTTTTGCGAGCTTTTGGATGATTGATAGCTTATTGTCACGGTTAATGAAGTGCTTTGGGCATATTATGAACATTTTGTGTATTATTTACTAAGCACAGACCATAACAAAGACTTCGTAAATTATGGTTTTACGATTATTTAATTTTTCTTCGTCCAACTCTTTACTTCTATAGAATAGAAATATGCTAAGAAATACCATCACAGGCACTGTTATTTTTTTTTTACTTTTGCAAACAATGTATTCAATTACGAAATATACATAACACAACAAACTGAACATTTAAGCCGAATATAACGGCTCATTAGTTCTACATAGCAATTTGATACAATCATTCCTATAGAGTACCTATTCACAATGCTCGCCTTGGACAATGGCTCACAAATTAATAATTCACGCTTATAATTTAATACTATTAGATGTAATTTTAATTTGGTCTGTGGTCGATACGCTCTCGTCGGAACGCTGATGTTGTCTTTTTTATGTTTATAGGATTTCGTCAATAGCATTATTGTTGTGGGTCGTGTTGATGGCATCGATATGGTGGGCCGTCGACGAACGATTGTCCGATACAACATCGATATTGTTCAATAGAATAACATTTTGTGGCGCCAAACTTACACATCTGTCGGGAGTGACGACCGATGTTATCTTCTCGAGAACTTTAATAAGGTTACGACCCGAGAGCCGACTCATTTGATATTTTTGCGAAATTTATTGTGATTGAACTGTTGACCCTGTTGATAGGTACGTACAGACGACAGCACATCAAGTTACCACAATCTGTCAAATTTCTGCAATAGATTCTCAACCTTATCACAATGGAGGTAGGTTAATGTTCGATTGGTAAAATTTGACAGATTCGTATACGTTGACCTGCTGTCGTCTGTACAATGTAATTACCTAATGACGTAACAACATCATAGACTTGTGCGTAAAGTTAATAGAATACCTTATTTGTATCTACTTGAAAAAAAATCTAAGTACGTAAGTAAAGCCTCGTAAAAAAACAGTACTTAGAACTTTCTATGTCTAAGATTTTTTGTTAAGGAAACTGAATTATTTATTCCAATACTGCGGCGTTGTCTTATTTTTTTTTATATATTTGTCTTGGAAAACGTTGATTTGTGACCACTTATTGTTACAAATAAAAGGCATCCCATGTTGGAGGGCGGGGCAGCTCCGCCCGGGATCACCAACCCGGTTATTATCCACTTACAGCACATCACTTCTGTGCGAAATATTTCATTTAAACTTATGGGAATATTTTTAGACATTAGTTTGAAATTAAGTGAATTATGGAACGAGACCAATAAACGAAAAAAAAATGCAACACCAAAATCTTATCAATTAAGTAAAAATGTTTTATTATCTCGCTAGTATATTCAGCAAGCTCATAGCCCCATATTACATAGTAATTAACAGATAACAATATAGTGACTGTACATTATTTTGAATAATTTGATAACACAAGTAAACCGCTGAGTGTAATCGGCGTATGTTATCCGATTTCCGCAAGGGGTTGGTAAATGCAATAAGATCATGTTTATTGAATCAAATGCTGCACTTCTGCAGCCCCATCTACAATTGTCTCTGGTCTCAAGGGAGAGATTCGAGCACTTGTTATACACAGCTATGAATAACCCAAAGGATATTTTGCGTGGGAAACAATTATTTACTATCTATGTATACGACACTTTAGCTATAATGATAATATAATTGAATACTAATTCATAATGAGATGTTTTTGCTACATATAGAAAAAAATACGTTATTCGGAAAATAGTTATCCGTTTTTATAATAGGTGTTAAAGGATTAAAGACTCTTCCTACACCCGCAATAAAAATGTTAAATAAAAAATAATAAACTTCTTTGTTCGACACTAAATCTCAAACGTAATAAAGTCGACTTATCCATTCACCCTGCTGTAATCAATGTCTAATACTGTATTCGAGCTTACAATAATGATTAACGACAAACTTTATTAATTCGATCAACTAGGATTAGAGGCTCCGTACTGTGGCGGAGGGTACACGAGAAAAAACAAACGAATTTCGCAAAGGGATACCTCTGGGACTATCCCTTTAAACTACTGTTAAGGGCTGCCATCGCAAATAAAAAATGATGAAAAGAAGATTTAAAGTATGCATTGAGTTAATTTTATTGTGATTAGAAATTTAGCGCCTTATAAAATAAACATGCATGTGAGTAGACGGATAAAAACTTTGCGGTTCTACATATAGTATTTCTGTGATAATAAAACTGTAAAGTGCTACTAATTGATACATTAAGCAAAGAATAATTAAATCATTAATATTGTAATAACTGTTTAATTAGAAATCCTCAAATGAGCTCTACTCCGAATATGATTGCAACAAATTGTCTAGAGTCAGTACAAACTGAAGATTTTTTTCAGGAAGTAAAAAAAAAATATTGATTTTAATCGTATCTGGTAACTTGTAAGGAAAACCAACAGATAGAAATATTGCTATAGATAAGTGCAATACCTGCTATACAGACAATGCTTTTAGGTATGTACTGTTGTTTAAGTAGCCTATGATTTCAGCTTGGTACCATTGACACACATCATACTAAACCACAACTGAAAAAAAATAATTAATATGAAATAATGTTTGATAGTAAATAAAAAACAAAAATGCGTACGCGTCAACCCTAGTAACAAAATCTCAGTGTCAACACGGCGAGGGTTGGCGCGCCCCGAGGGAAGCGTTTGTTTTTATTAAAAGTTTTTATTTTGCAATAATGGCTGGCTACTAGGATATCCGTCTGCAAACAACCAGCACCCATCCATATACGATTACATTTGAACAATTACTTTATCATTGATTTCATGAATTTAATTTTACGTCCATATTTTTAGACTACAAAAAATTATAGCGTAGTTACATAGCGTCAGTCGATATACCGCTTTTCGACATAATGTGCTTTCGAGATAGCGTACCTACCACTCATTTGTTTTTCGATATAGCGTGCGTCGCTTTAACGTAATTCGATTATCCGTATCACTCCCTTTAGGGTCAGTTAAACAAGTTCCAGATAAAGTTCTAGATAGCTATCTGACAGATAAAGCCATAGAAAAGTAGTCAAAATTAAAAACATTTCTATAGAGCCCTTAATGTCACTGTTCCTGATTTGATTAATACTACAAACCAAACTATATCTAATTTAGTACTTAGGTACTTTTGTTACAGGCTAAGCATGGATCCAAAAACGAATGTTAATACGCAACTTACATCAACAAACTATCTCAGACAGCACGTTGAACAGTTAATCCTAGCTATCGTACTTACTAATAGTAAAGACTATTTTATCTAAAGATAAATATTTATAACACATTATTTGACAAAGTCGCTTGTCATACTTATAACTATAAAGATTAGCCGACCACCTACATGACAGCTGCATGAAGTTTGCATGTTTTGAGGCAAATCAAACGTTATTAGCTAGCGTGTTAGATTTTAATTTTATCTATACGTACAGACGACAGCAGGTCAACGTATTAGAATCTGTCAAAATGTACCAATCACCACCTACGGCCATTGCGATAAGGTTGAAAATCTATTGTAGAAATTTGACAGATTGTGGTAACTTGATGTGCTGTCGTCTGTACCTTATATTGAACCTTATTAATTAATACACATTCTTTGTAAGTAGAATTAGCTGCCCGCGGACTTACCAATGAGTCTTTACGCTTCCTAGCGCAGCAGGAAAAGATGCTGGGCAATCCAGGGAAATCATACAATTTGTAAAACGAATGATGTTACAAATTCATTATATTAATTTAAAATAATACTTCCATAAACACGATATAAAAGTATAACTATTGAAAAGCACCTCATTTCAACCCTTCAAATAATATTAATTTTGCATGTAACAATTATGTTATTTAAATTCAAACCTTATCTAACCTTATCTGAGGAGTATTAATTTCTTTACTAGTGCTATCACAAACCTGAACAATGTTTTATGAGTACAAATTAATGTTTATTTGTCACTTACAGTAAGTACACGCACAAGCCTCTGACACAGCTGTGACTCTTACGTGAGTACTATTTGTATAACCATTGATAGAAAACTAGCGACCAATAAACTGTCTCCTACTTATCTTCTTATATATAAAAATGAATCGCTAAATGTGTTGGTAAGCGCATAACTCAAGAACGGCTGGACCGATTGGGCTTATTTTGGTCTTAAAATGTTTGTACAGATCGAGGGAAGGTTTAAACGATGAGAAAATATGATTATATAAAAAAAAAACAGGATCCGCGTACGAAGTCGCGGGCAGAAGCTAGTTACTGATATATGTAAAAAACATAAATATTTAAATTAATTTCAGATGTAAGGAGGATGGACAGGCGCATGACAATATTAGTGCTGCTTGCTGTCGCCAGCATCGGTGCTTTGAGTGCTGCTATCGCAGTAGGTATCATACGGACGCGACCAGATCCAGGTGCGGCTGAAGAAGAATATGATCTCGCCTTTTGCCAACCTCTGGTGATAGCTCACCGCGGTGCTAGCGGCTACATCCCTGAACACACCCTCGGAGCCTATGCACTAGCAGCCACCATGGGCTCCGACTACTTAGAACCGGACGTTGTCATGACCAAAGATGGAGTAATCATCGCCCGACATGACAATGAACTGGGCTTAACAACAGATGTAGCACAACATCCTGAATTCGCCGACCGCTATCGCACACAAAGCGTCGATGGAAAAGAAGTAAGTGGCTGGTTCACAGAAGACTTCACTCTCGCTGAGATAAAAACTTTGCGATCTATTGAACGTATACCGACTATAAGACCAGGCAATGCTAGAATGGACACAGCTATGGATGTCCCTACAATGCAAGAAATCATCGATTTAACAAAAGGTCTTGAAGTCGGTCTTGGCAGGCCTATCGGAATTTATCCTGAAATAAAACATGCAACTCATTTCCAGCGTTTAGGTCTAGCCATGGAAAAACCTCTTGTGGATTTGCTGCACGACAATGGTTACAGAGATGCTAAATCTCATATATACATACAATCCTTTGAAGTAAACAACTTAAAGGAATTGAAAAATATGACTGATCTTCGACTGATTCAGCTCTTCGGAGGTGATTCTAGTGGTCAACCGTACGACCAAGTTGTGCAAGGAACAAGCCTTACTTATAGTCAAATGGCTACTGCAGAAGGATTACGTGAGATCGCTACGTACGCGTATGCAGTAGGACCTGACAAGCGTTATATAATTCCTCGCGATGCTGAGGATAAATTAGGGACAGTGACGAGTTTTGTTCAGGACGCTCATGCGGCAGGACTAAAAGTTCATCCCTATACATTTCGGTCCGAAAACCAATATCTGCCGGCTGAGTTCCGAAGCGATGACCCATCACCAGACGCTCTCGGTGATGCTGAGGGAGAACTACGAGCGTTCCTTGCCACAGGAATAGATGGCTTATTTACGGACCAGCCAGATGATTTAATACGTATAAAAAATTGTGATTGAATTGAACTTAGCTAGACTGCTAGTGAAATTGTGTTATACGAATAGTTATTAAGTGTTAATTAAGTTTATGAGACTTTGTAAGTTTATGTCAAACTCTGTCCTAAAACATGAAAACATTTTAAGAATTTCATTACAGTGTGGGAAGGTACTGTGGTATGTACCTACATAAGTATTATAATCAAATAATAAACTAATTAATTGTATTATTTAAACATATTTTGACAGTAAAAGAACTGAAAAGTGATGGGGATTAATGACTCGATAATTTATATGTGGTAGATTTAGTTGTGTGTTATATGCTTTACATTAAAATATATCTGTAACTAAAGCATTAATGCCTTAATCTGCTGTGTTTTATTGATAACATATCTATAATATAATAAGAAGGCGGTTGTTTCTTTTAATCGGATATTTCCGTGACGGAATTTATAAAGACTAATTACTCATGTAGTTCTAAATTTAGATAAATCTAAATACGTATCTACCTAATTCGAGTCGGAAGACAATTATTGATATGATCCTAATCGACGAATCGATTCTAAACCTAGTTGACACGATTAGGATTATAATCATCGTTTCGATGACAATGTACAGTACAGACACACAGGTCAGCACATCAAGTGGATTATGATAGTAGTGGCTAATGTTCGATTGATAAAATTTGACTCGGATAAGTTGACCTGCAAACGTCTGTACCCACCAAAAAAATCTATGAATACTAGAATCTATGGAATCTAAGTAACTTGTACTGTTTGTTGATTTTTTGTTACAAGTCTCTGAAATAAATAATATCACTTTTCTTGCACATTAAACCCTCTGGAAGATCACTATTTTAAATGCCGATCACTTGACCTAATGAGGTAAAATTAATTAACGGAATTACCTGATCCTTTGATAGTTAGATGAATAATTAGTTGATTTGATAAGTAGACAAAGCAGTAAGTACATCATATAGATAATCAACAATATGCAACAGTTTAAAGACAACGTCATTAATGTAGAAAAAACAACTCAAGGGTCGCAGTCTCTAATTATTATCATGGATTAACAATGTAAGCCCGTGCCTGAAGTTTTGCAAAGTTTATGTAGAATACTAAACATTTTACCCAATATTCACAAAGAAAACCTAAAATGATTGATCAAAACACTACAGACGTAATAAATAATATCATTAAAATAATATAAATACAAGCAAATGGGGCAATGATACTTTATCGGTAACCTTTGCTTATAGCACGTGTTATGCAAAGTTCCAGATAGCGAGCTCTCGTCACGCGACGGATCATGAGCGCGGCCCTACCACTTCTGAACTCCTGATTGACGTTTTCATGATAATATTGTCGTTCGGGAGACCATGTTATCAATTTTTATGGGTTTTCTTAACAGAATTTATTTGATTGAATTATATGGTTGACCCAATTCCTTAATACTCTCAGGACACATTGATTACTTCATTAAGGACAGTAGGTAATCATATAACTGATTTTAGAACATCTTGTTGTCATCAGAAATGTGTGGTGAACTGTATTTATCGCAGCATATTACTGTGAACTGTTAATTTAAATGAATTATAGGTGCTGAAACAATTAATAGCGATATAATATAAGTTGATTTCAGAGCAGACACGTGAACACGTCTAGTATTTCACGATGACGATACTTATCCTGAGACTAATTTCCTACAAGATGGTCGCCCTATTATTTTTAAGTAAGTATGTATCTGAATGATATGATACGTATTTCACTTTTATCTCAAGTGTTTGTAAGTACAGTCAACAATAAAAATATAAAGAAATCTTACAGCAGGAACCGAGATTGTAAAATAACGATACCCGCAAAATATCTACTTAACTCCTAGGTTTAATACGTCATCTATACTAATATTATAAAGCTGCAGAGTTTGTTTGTTTGAACGTGCTAATCTCAGGAACTACTGGTCCGATTTGAAAAATTATTTCAGTGTTAGGTAGCCCATTTATCGAGGAAGGCTATAGGCTACTTTTTATCCGGGTGCGTGCAGTAGTTCCCACGGGAAAGCGGGTGAAACCGCTGGCGGAAGCTAGTTAAGGATAAATTAAGACAATAGGTACATACAATACAACTCATTAAGCAAATAAGCGACTGAAATAGCTGCATCTATACGTTCGACCCATTTGCATATTTGAATGGAACTAAGAATATAATTATGATAAAACAGAAACACTACATCTACCTACACATGTTAGACACGCCAATATGAGCGTACTGAGTGTGGCTAAATCTTCATTGATGTATTTTACTTTGTCCTTGTTGCATGCAAAATTAATATCCGTACTAGGTGCGTCACCTTTTTCAACTCGCAAGCATTATGCGTTAAGCAAATTAATGTTATATTGCAACCTTCTTCGTTAAAATCAAGTCCATACGGAATCTTGTTGGCAATACTGACGGACGTAGTCAAAGAATCAATTAACTTGCGCGTTTTCCTCTTAGTTGACAGTGTAAGCAGTGGTTCGATTCTATTTGTTGAATACTCACTTAACACTTTTGTATATGTCTGTACTTTCATTGTGTTTAGTTGCCTCTTGTCACCCAGTTCGCCTATCTGCGAATGTATCGTTAACGTTTACGAGTAACAAAACTGACATCGTCGTTCACGTAAGTATTTTTTTATATAATTCGAAAGTGACCTTGTTTTTAGCAAAGTGCTTTATGACGTTTAGCAGTGAGAACAAAAACATGTTCTTAGATAAAATTAATTTAAACGGGCTTGATTTATATTGTACAAGCTTAACAACATTAGAACTTGGTTCTATTGTGAAAATGATCACTAATGTGAATTTAATTTAAAAAACCTGTTTGGATGTTCGCATCTGAGAACAAGTGTCGAAATATTTTTGATATGAAGTGTTTGGCTTATATTTTTATATATTAACTTATATATTTATTTCTTAAGCGTTAAAACAGGTGTTGTCGTTATTAATTGTATGTCGTATACATAATATACCTTCTATCTATTTCAAGTTTACTTGAGCAATACTTAATTATGAATAATTCTCATTTACAGGAAAATGAAGATGGATCAACGCGTATGGATCGTGGTGTGTATTGTAATAGGCATGGTATACAGCACACCAACTGAATCACCATCAGAAAACACACCCTATGATTCGGAATTTTGCCACCCTCTGGTAATAGGACATCGAGGTGCCAGCGGATATGTCCCGGAACACACCCTCGGCTCGTACGCACTAGCCGCTCTCATGGGAGCGGACTACGTGGAGCCTGATCTAGTCATGACCTCAGACAAACAACTGATTGCTCGACATGATAATGAATTAGGATTAACGACGGACGTTTCTCTACGTCCTGAGTTTTCGTCTCGTTATCGAAACAAATCCATAGATGGCAACGAAATTAGTGGCTGGTTCACCGAAGATTTTACCCTAGCTGAAATAAAGACATTGCGTGCTGTTGAACGTATTGCTGATATTAGACCCGGTAATGCCCGTTTGAACGGTGCCTTCGAAATTCCAACATTTCAAGAAATAATTGATTTGGTCAAGAGTTTACAAACCAGCCAAAAGAGGGTTATTGGACTTTACCCAGAAATTAAGCACAGCACCTATTTTCAGTCAGTCGGTCTGCCAATGGAACAGTCACTGGTGGATATTCTCCACGGTAACGGTTATGAAGGATCTCACGCACCAGTCTATATACAGTCATTTGAAATCAATAATTTGAAGAACCTTAAAAGTATTACTCAACTAAGGCTCCTGCAGCTATACGATAGTAAACCTATGTCGCCTTTCGATCAAATTGTAAGTGGAACTGGAGTTACATACGGTGACATGGCTACTCCCGATGGTCTTAAGGAAGTAGCAAAGTATGCTTACGCCGTGGGCCCAGACAAGAGCTACATAATTCCCCGCGATGCAAATAATAACCTCGGTGAAGTGACAAGTTTCGTTAGCGATGCTCACGCTGCTAGCTTGAAAGTGCATCCTTACACATTCCGCGCCGAGAACTATTTCTTACCAGAAGAATACAATAGTGATGTGTCAATCAACAAGCAATCAGCTATTGGCAACTTGGCTGCTGAGATCCAAGCTTATTTTGATGCTGGAATAGACGGTCTGTTCTCTGACCAACCTGATATTCCAGTAAGAACCCGATCTTCGTGTACAAGGAAAGCACTCCATTGATATACTCCTTGTTTGGAAGCAGTCTGCGTATTATTAAAGGAAAGAAAATTAAACTACATAAGTACAATTTAAATATCTATAAGTACGGATTACATTTTAAAGGGACTTATTATAAGTAGTAACCCTGGCCTTTTTGGGGTTTTTAATAAATAAGTCGGGAGTTTAATAAGTACAAACTAGGTAAACTGTAATTAGGATATGATTACGAATAGGGATCGTTCTCATTCTCACTACACAATGTACATTGTTACTAAAGCTATTTAAATTTAGTAAATAGTATTAATATAACTTGGAACAACAAATGGTGCACAACATGTAGATACCTACTTACCTATAAATTGTATACTAAATCTGTAATATTTTATTAATATTACCTACCTACTAAGACTTTCCTCACTTAACTAAACGTAGAAATCAATCCATCTTACCTTTTAAGTTTTTCTTATAAAAATCAATATTTACCTTCTTAGAAACAAACGGTCGTAAAAGTAATAAGTTATTGTTTTATACGTTCAGCCCAATCAAGAACTTAAATGACCGTGAATAAGTGTCAGAGTAGACTGCTTACAAATGCGCTAAAATCTGCATGTCAATTGTACAATTCCATTTTTAATATATATTTTTATTTATTTACTACAATATTTATGTAGGTATTTACAATATATATTGAAACTCAACAAAAAGACACTGCAAATAATAGTAGCTATGAAGTAACCTTCCGACAATAGAATTCAAGTTCATACTTATTACTCGTAGTTTTTCCTCATGGTCGGAAAAAATATAATACTTCCCTATGCAATTGGACGATATTTATTTGACTCGTATGATTTTGCGTTTGGGTATGGCATTATGTGTTGTTTCGTCGTTTCAGCCGAACGAAAGATATCCACTGCTGGACAAAGGCTTCCCAAGGATTCCAATTCCTAGTTTTTAAGAATTTTCTTTTAATTAACCAGCACAGTACCTATAATCAGTGAAATATTTTCATTGGAACAAATGGCATGGGTCTGGTCAGATTACCTAGGCTCCGTTTGCGATAGCATTAGAAAAAAGATTAATAAGGTTCTTTACGTGTCCACTTTGAAATAAAACTACGAACAAAAATTATTACGGTCAAGATTGATGTGGAACAAATATAATTAAATTAATTGTACTTATTTAACCTAACTAACTTCTGAAATTAAGTACAGACGACAGCACATCAAGTTACCACAATCTGTCAAATTTCTGCAATCGATTTTAAACCTTATCATAATAGTAGGTAGGTTAATATTCGATTGGTAAAATTTGACAGATTCGTATACGTTGACCTGCTGTCGTCTGTACATTTAATATTGTTTAGTTTTATATTCTATAAAATTCTATTATCGTCCTATAGAAGCAGAGGTAGATTGTACCGGAACGTTTTTACGTTACTGTACCAAATCTAAAATCTTACTTTTTCCCTTCTAGGTTGTGGCAGCAATCATCCATAAATACTGCGCCTTTTCTCGTTGTCAATGCTGATTTTTCGTAATTATTTTGTTAGTTGTTATTGTTTTTCTTTTGTTATTATTGTTTATTAATTTTTAATTGTCCTTGTGAAGTGGTACAGTACGTTTTGTGGAACTATGGATTCTACTGGATTTGGATTGCTAGAACTTAACTTGAAATAAAAGGTTTCGTACTCCTGCTTCTGCGAGCCTCTTTTTTCTAACGTTATAAACTTAGAACAAACAGAGTTCCCAATTTTCCAAACCAATTTTTAGCATTTAGGTTTAGGTTACCAATAAATTATATTCCTTAATTGATTAACTTCTCAGCAACCTAGCGTTTTGTCCATCTACACATATTATAAAATCGTAAACGAAGCTATGTCTTTCAATGAATATTTTTGCGAAAAAATGAATGATACGTATTATTTGTGTGCTACTGTACAAATATATAGGCTATATTTTATCTGGTTACGCCAAGTTGTTCCCACAGAACGCGAGTAAATACCGCAAAGTATTACCCCTGGTTTTATTTTTATTTACCAACTGCGAAACTGGCGCCATCTATTCATCGTTTTCGACAATTACGTACTCAATCATTATGTAAGGCGGACCCTAGACTTACAAGAGCATGGTGTATATTCATTAAAATTATTGTGAAATTTTTTATATCCACTATTCTAAAAATAATGTATTTTGAAATATTCCCAATAAATAAATATTCGTTTTAATTAACACTTAATTAACATTTATATATTACTCCTTCAGCTTGGCAAAAAAGAGTGCCTGTATAAACGTCAAAAGAGATCAAAAGTGAAGAATTTACCGTCCATCAAGACAAGATCAAGACCGTAGTTTGGAGTATAGCATTTCCGTTTACGAGCAGAATCGTTTCTTGAATTTAGGAACCGCGCATAAATGAGTAACATGACGTTTACCAGTACTTAAAAGCCTGGGGAGCACATATAGAAAACAAAATTATTGACAGTCAGCTGGAGGTGGTGCTGTCAGTAAGTGTCAGTAGAAGGGATATGACATTTGTATAACTATTTCAATTTTCGCTGTAAAACCACGTACAACATAAATTCTTATTTAAAATTAGCAATGTGAACAGAAACAGAATCACAGTAAACTCAGAAATGATAAGACAATCTCTGAAATTGAGAAAGACACTAACAGTCTTGGGCATACTTTCTCTATGTAAGTACGATACAATCTGTTTATAAGTTTACACAAACGCTCGCCGCATTTTTGTGTTGTTTTTCATTCGTTTATTTGTTTGAATGCCATATGCTTGATTGTGAACTATGCACAAGTGTAACAAGATGTATAGGTGTATTTATTGATAGTAAAACCATTAAATGTAAGAACTCGTTACCGCGATCGATTATACGCTGTTATTTTATTAATATTGGTCATACTGTGTATTATAATGTGAATTATCTAGGTGCACTTACCCCATAAAAATGTTTTACCAATGTATAAAAAGTTTATACACAAAAATGTTACTAAGCATAACATCCTTTTATCCTATTACAAAAGAGAAAGTTTATTTGTATGGAGGTTTATTCCTCTTTCACGTAAAAGCTACTAGATGGACTTTTGGTGAGACTGAGCATATGTTATGACTTAGTTATATGTGTAACTTATATAAATATCTGAATAACATATAGGCAAATTTTTATCCACATGCAGGAAAATGTTCTGTTGGGCTGCAGATGAAACCACTGTCAAATTGTATATATATTTATTTTCCAGTGCTGCTATTATTTTTAATTCTTACAAAAGAAAACAGCGGGCACCAAAGAATAGAAGAGGAGGATGCCCAAAAACTAGAATACACAGGTTTAAATGGTCTGCCAAAGATGGAGAAATACCCTGAAACAGATATATTGGAGAAGAACAAAGAACCCGACACTGTAAATGATAACACAAAACGAGAACTTCTTGAAGCTAGGTCAAGGATAGATCAATTAGAAAAGAAAATAGCCATTTTAGAAGGAAGAGTTCCACAGAAGTATCCAGAAGTTAAGTTTCTGGGCTATAAAGAGAGGAAGAGAATATTGGTAAGAAATTTATTCATTCACCTTTGCATTTATTAAGAAGTCTATATCATTAAATTATCTGAAACAACATAAAATGTACAAAATGTAAAAGTTTAAAGTTGTGAAGAGTTTCAAGCCATATCTTTATATCAATATCAGAAGCAGATAAGTAATAACATTTCCTTAATCTAAAGTCAATACATTGGTAAACTAGTAGCCCTTTTGTGTAACTATGTTGTAATGACTATTCATTGTTAGCCCTTATCTCAACACATGTTGTCTCTATCTTTAAACATGTACTAAACAGGGGATTTGTTTCAAAGCTACTAGTAGTTCTTTCAACTATAGAATATTGGATTGACCATAGAATAGAAAAAGATAATATTTAAAGATGAGACTAAAATAACTTATCAATCAATCAAATAATACTTATTACTATACTATTATTCTTGGCTATTCTGTTGAACTTTTAGGTGATTGCAGTACTAAGGAACAAACTGATGCATGTCAAATGTACCGCACTCAATCATCGTCACTATTTCCTTACATTAATATTATGTTATATTGGTCTTCCAGGTGACAGGTGGTGCTGGATTTGTAGGCTCTCATCTGGTTGACGTACTTATGACACAAGGCCATGAAGTCATTGTAGTGGACAATTTCTTCACTGGCCGCAAACGTAATGTTGAACACTGGTTCGGACATCGCAACTTTGAAATGATTCATCATGATATAGTTAACCCACTTTATGTAGAGGTACTACATCATTATCATTGTTACAACAATACGCCACTTAACTTGTAATGGTTACAAATATAGTGTGTTTATTTTCTAGGCAGATGAAATATATCACTTAGCTAGTCCTGCAAGTCCACCGCACTACATGCAAAATCCAGTTAAGACAATTAAGACTAATACATTAGGAACAATCAATATGTTAGGTGAGAAATTATTCTATTGTTTATTCAAGATTACAGTGTTTAGTTGTTTTGAATAAAATAATATGCATTAATCATTAAAAATCTATTTCAGGTTTAGCGCGTCGAGTTGGAGCAAAGATACTGATAGCAAGCACATCAGAAGTGTATGGGGACCCCATGGTGCACCCACAACCTGAATCTTATTGGGGACATGTTAATCCAATAGGTCAGTATATTATGGATACAACAAATTTTGCTATAAAATATAAACACCCTGTTGAAAAAAGGATTCATTTGACTAGTTCAGGGGTCGGCAACCTTTTGAGTCAAAAGAGCCAAAAGTTACAATTTACTCCATTTTTAAGTTTTCAAAGAGCCACAAACAGTGGCGGCGCTAGACCAAATGTGTACGTCGGCGACATAAGTTTGCGTGAATCCAGCTTTTGTGGTAGGGGGGGGGGTTGGTCATACAGTTGTGGTCAAATACTAATAAATAATTTTATTTTGATAATATATACATGAAAAAATACATAGAAACGTAGTATGAATGCGCGAGCGAAGCGAGCGCGAAATTTTTTCAGCTCGACGTGTAAACATCGTAAAGAAAAGGGCACGAGTAGACTGAACGCGATTTCTTTTGACAGTTTTAGGTCAAGTCACAAAAATATCTAATTTTCAAAATGTATCTCAGGTACCTACTAAAATATTGTAAGGCTGAAGTTGCCACGATTTGTTTAAGTTAATTTGTGGAGGAATAAAGCTAGGAAAAAGTGTGGCTAGCAAGACTCACTCAATGCATGAAAGTGTCTTCTGCACAGCGTCACGCATCTTTAATAATATTCCGGGGCCTATTAGAACAATTAATGACATTAAAAAATTCAAAAAGCTTCTCCATGATCTGCTAGTAAACAAGTGCTACTACTCTATAAAAGAATTCTTTTCTGACAAATCACTGCTCGAATATAGTCTTCCCGAGTCATGATGAGTTCAGTGGCCTTATGATGTGTACATCAATATTTATTCATGGAACTTCTTTTAATTTAATTATTGTATGCCCTAAGGGCGGGACATAGCTGACCATGTAATAGTTATTTAAGACCTGTATTATGTACCTACCTATGATCCACAATAAAGATATTGAATTGAATTTAATTGAATTGAAATTGAAAAAAACAGGCAATCTATACTTATAATAAATCTGTAGAGAGGTCAATACTGTACATGAAATATATTTCCAAAATAACTATATGGGGGTGATTAGGGATCGATACTGATGTCAAAAATGCAATCAGTAGAATTTTTGTCTGTCTGTATAACCGTTTAGAAACAAAAACTACTCGACAGATTTTAACGAAACTTGGTACAACTTTTCATCACGCTACAATCGATGGGAGTAGAGCAGTGAAGGGAAAGATCTTTGATTATGACGACCCGTTATCGCCGGCATAAACGACATTTTCCGCGAACGAAGTTTCTAGCAGAAGCTTGTATGTAACATAAATGCGCGAGCGAAGCGAGCGCGAAAAATTTTATCAGTTCGAGGATTAAACATAGGAAAAAGTGCACGTAGAAATAAAAGAGTGCGCGATTTTTTTTCAACACCAAGTCGTTTATTACACTTAGGCCTTTACAAGCACTAATGAAAGCCAAGACAAAATATAGGTCTGGAAGTTAATTCATAATTAATTTAGTTGCACATTCCATTTTGACCACCATTAAGACCCCCACGAACCGCCCTTGGCGAGGCCTTTACTTCGCAGTGAAAAATCGTTAAATCAAGTGGGCCAGATTAAAAAATAATCGAGTTTTATCGTTAATAAAATGATGACGAAAAATAATCTCACACATACAAATTGAAGTAGCCGAACCTTTCAGCGTGCAGACTCACTGTCCTTTTCAGTATTGTGTCGTAGTTAAGTTTAGCCGTTATTTCAGCTTCGATTATCCGGACTGATAACGCGGATATTCTATCTTGCCTCATCGTGCTTCTCAAATAGATTTTTATAAATTTCAACTTTAAGAAACTTCTCTCAGCGGAAGCTGTGCTAACCGGTGAGCATAATTATAATTTTAAAATAAATTAATAAATGTTAAAATAGTAAAATTCATTATCAGCTACCTAGCTTTCTCCCGAATTGTTCGGGGTCGGTAATCTAAACCAGGATGACTGGCATAACGAAAATAAATAGGTTACTAGTTTTACTGCGAGGACTCCTCAGGAATCAACGTAAAAGTAGCTGAGAGATAGAAATGGTGCCGAATCTTTGTTAATCGATTGAGAAAGTTCTTTAATTGATTTTTATTTTATAAAATAAATAATATTTTTGTATGGAACTAAAGAGCCGCAGCTTCCCATCCAAAGAGCCGCATGTGGCTCGCGAGCCGCAGGTTGCCGACCCCTGGACTAGTTGTATCAAATTAGTTCTATTATTTTTTTAAATATCATGCAGAGTAACTTGAAACTAACCCTTATTGACACTAATAGAGATAGTAAAATCATTCTACAAAGGGTATATGACTGTACCTATGCATTGTTATTACCTTTGCATGGAGTATACATAATAATATTACTTGTTTATATCTTCATTATCATTTCCCAGGTGTTCACATGTGACAATGAACTTGTTAGCTATGTAGGTTGTCACCAGTGACCTTTCATAAAACAAAACGAATGGCACAACTGGTGTGCATATTTATGTTAATTTCTTTTAAAATACATTACTACACTTTTTGTAAATAGGCAAAACAATGGAAATTAACCAAGTCTAAATTAACTATTTTAGATTAGTTACAGACTATGCCATAAAACAGTAGGTATCCTAGATTGCCTTGCATAGTATACAATACTTAATAACTTGTAACAGTGTCACGTCAGTAACGCATGTTAGGAATCTAAGAGCAAGGCTTGCTTTACTATTTTCAAGGTTGTATATTTTACAAGCCGACTGGAAACTAGTTTTTTTTAAACGGTTTTTTTTTTCTATTAGCGGCTGCCTATAAAAGCCTGTACTGTTCTGGCCTGTCGGTTAAAAAACTATTTAACCGACAGGCCAGGACAGTATAGCCTTTCAGAAATGAAGTGGATAAACAAAAGGTATTTGAATTGCAATGTAATTTTCACATCTCTTGGTCCAGCTACGTCTTGAGCAACCTTTGAACAACTACAAAAAATGATAGGTAATCAGTCATTGTAAACTATAAGGAAAGAAATAATCATTACATAATTTAAAAAAAATGGTGGGTACTGTCACCCCGAAAAAATAAGTCGTCCAATTGAAATTTATAAATACTTTGCAAATTACAGGGCCGCGAGCTTGTTATGACGAGGGCAAGAGAGTTGCGGAGACACTCGCGTACTCCTATGCTAAGCAGGAGAAGGTGGCGGTCCGGGTCGCGAGGATATTCAACACGTATGGACCGAGGATGCACGTGTCCGATGGACGAGTTGTATCCAACTTTATCATGCAGGCACTGCAGAATTTGACTATTACAGTAAGTACCTATTGTTTTTTTCTTTGATCACGCTTGTTTCCCTTCAAAATGGCTACACAATAAAAGAAATGGTAGATTATTACTTTAGAAGCTCTTGGGTTTGTCCCTTTAGAAATATCGGTATGATTCTTTTATATCTAATTCTTGTTTTAAGTTGTGCATAAGGGGGCGGTTCCATTGAGGAGGAGCGGAGCAGAGCGGAGAAGAGCTGTGCCGCGATTCACCAATCACATGGCTTGAAAGAGAAGAGATGTGGATTTCAAGCCATATGATTGGTGAATCGCGGCACAGCTCTTCTCCGCTCTGCTCCGCTCCTCTTCAATGGAACCGCACTCTTAGGCCCGTATTAATAAACGATATCAGCCTAAGATTGAGATCTTAAGAGCCTGTTTGAGATTCCGACACAATAAACAAAACCTAGATGTGGTTTAAGACTTTGTCATCACCTGAGATCGTGTTGTTTAATAAACAGTACTCGGGTTTCAAGAGCGGTATTAAGATGGTTTTCAAGATCATGATAGTTGAGTACAGTCGACCCCGGACTTAAGATCGTAAACTTGATTCTATTTCGCGGGAAAAATTGGATGTTGAAAATATTATTTCCGAAATCAACTATTACGATGAATCGACTACCATGGTGTATTCTATGGCCTTTTCACAATCGATTACCTGAATCTGAAGTTTACACAGATACGGACGCGACAAATTATTTATCTTTTATCTTTATCTTTTAGGTATTAGTATCGTCTCTAATGATTTTTTTAAAATAAAAAGAAGAAACCCTTTCTATGTGTTTAATTTATTCACTTATCATTGTTATAAATATATTATAAATAAACCTTTACCTACCGTTTAAAAAAATAAAGAAGCCACAAAATATTTTTTGCATGCCATCTTAACTTTAATTTAAAGCTTTTAAAAAGTCGCTCAATACATGTATAATATAACCCAGTTAATTTTAATTAGATCCCGATTTGTATTATTCATGAATGCCCATTTTCTATTTTTTATTCACCAACAGTTTCCGCTTAGATAATAATTCAGTTGCCAAAAAATTACTGCCAGTTTTCATTAAAACGAAGCCTTAAAACTGACTTTTTAGTATGCTATCTTTTACTTTTTATGATACCCCTTATTAGTCGCCAACCTATTATAAATGGTACCGCAGCTTTATTTTTAAACC
>NWSH02000519.1:8886260-8918261 GCA_002382865.2 Heliothis virescens | reverse complement strand
TATAAGTTTGTTTTTTTTATATGAGCAGGGAAACAAAAAGTTTTGTAATACTTTTAATTCTAGGTTTGGGTTAATACTTAAAAGCAAACACTATAACTAAAAGCGCTCATTTAACGTTATACCTCCACTTAAGGCAGTAAAAGACAAATTAAAAAGCTGAAGGGACACGGAACCTCACTACCTCCTACATACAGTCCAAAATTAAGATCTATTATGAAAAAGGAAAATATTTCTTAATTCTCCTTTTCCCCTAAGAAAAATGTCTATTATATAGTTCTAAAAGCATTCCAATCGGCAGCTAAGAGAGTCTACTTCCGCTTCCTCCCCCTTGTTGTGGGGGTCCGTAATAAAGGCTTTGTCAATGTAAAAGGGTTTTTTATCTCAATGACGCTTGTTCAACTATCGTATATTATTCTTGAGCTGTAGCTGATGCGTCTGCCTAATTGAAGACATACCACTACAATTAAAGCAAGAACAATGTGATATTTACGCTCACTGTGTAATCAGAGTAATGCAGCCAACAAATGTCGCGTATTCATTTTATTCATGGTGGTACTAGAGAAAGAAACAACGTGGAAGTTGTGACTTATTAGTATTTATGTGATGTAGTTTGAACAATATATCATACAAGAGAATTTATCGACGAATATTTATCGATGAATGATAAAGTTATGTATTCTTTTTTTCCACGTGCTAACTCGGTCAAACTAGTTAGACAGGATTCTAAGTATAAGCACATTCTGTCTGAAGCTTGAAGCTATGATTTATTGTTATTGATTTGCCTTGAACTCTATAACAGCCGTATTATTAAAAATGTGTAGGTGCATTCAATTATACTTTAGTCGAAAAATAAGCCACGATCGGTTTGTCGTATCAACTGTTTTCTCGGGTGCTTTTCGTGTATGATAAATAGATGTCATAAATCATCATGAGGTAATATAGGCTAAAGCAATGCGAATAAATTCCCTTGGAAAGAAGCTTGTCTAAGCTGTTCACGAGACATTATGTGAAATTCTAATATTTTTTGTAACCAAATCCCTATCTTTCGCCTGATAACTTGTTAGTTTTTACTAACATTTATCTGCAACTAAAGTCATTCGAGACATTCGATATTATAGATTAAATTGTCACCGAGTCTAATGTGGCCATATTTTATTTAATAGTAGGTATGCGTATGACAAATTATTTTACATCACGTTGTGAAATACGAAAGCTTCTGGGTCTACGTAAATCTATCATGTCCGTATGGATTGAGGAGCCACTTTTTGTATCTTAATGAAATTTTGTCCTTATTTAGTAGTAAGTTAAAAAGTATTGTAGGATAAATCTTGGAATTGTAGTATAATAGTTCAAAGTTATATGAACAAAAAGGTGGCTCCTCAATCTAAATATTTGGACTGAGGAGCCACCTTGGAACACAGAAAGTATACGATGTACATTCTTGAAAATTTTGTATGATTTAGCAGTAATTGAGCGGCAATGCGTACTAAAAATTTTATTCAAGTACTATTGATATTTAAGAAGATACAATACTTTTAATTTTGGCTCCTCAACCCATACAATGAAAGTGTGAATTCCCATGAATCGTAAGTAGCAAATTCAAATTACACCCCATAAACATTTAGTAGTAAATGTGTCTGAATTTGTAATACACAGAAAAAGTACTAAAAGTCAGTGATTTTGTAAATTAACACATTTTTATGTGGCTCCTCAATCCTGACGTTTCTGTAATGAGAAAATGCTTGAGTTAACCTGAAATCGGAACGGAATAAAAAAAACAAAGAACACTAACATTTAGTATAAATTCTACTAAATATACATGCACAAATGAAAATGGTATGTATTCAATATCTGAGAAAAAACATCTTTTCCATATTCCTTAGGACGTCGCCATTTAGGGTACCATGTGACAATATGAATAAAATCAGGATGAATAGTTTTCCCAATATTTATTTTTTACAATAATCTGCAATATAAAAAGTTATAGTCTAAGTCTAAAATACAAAAAATCGAGGAGGACTAGTGGGTAAAGAACCAACCTCTCAAGTATGTCTGATTCCAGGGTGAGGCAGAGTACCAATGCAACTTTTCTAAGTTTGTATGTACTTTCTAATTATATCTTAGAACACCAATGACTCGGATGCACGTTAAACTGTGGGGCCCGGGTGGTGCATTGAACATCCTTGGCAGTCGTTACAGGTAATCAGAAGCCAGTAAGTCTGACACCAGTCAAATCAAGGGGTATTGTGTGTTGCGTGTCTTGTTGGTTATCAAATCATCTAGTTTGAGAAAGACTAATAGTAACTGTATCAAAACACAACAAGACACGCAACACAATACCCCTTGATTTGACTGGTGTCAGACTTACTGGCTTCTGATTACCTGTAACGAACTGCCAAGGATGTTCAATGACACCGGGGCCCCACAGTTTAAACGTGCCATCCGAGTCATTGGTGTCTAAGATATAATTAGAAAGTACATACAAACTTAGAAAAGTTGCATTGGTACTTGCCTCACCTGGAATCAGACATACTTGAGAGGTTGGTTTTCTTTACCCACTAGTCCTCCTCGATTTTTTGTATTTTAGACTTAGACTATTAGACTTTTTATATTGCAGATTATTGTAAAAATAAATATTGGAAAACTATTCATCCTGATTTTTATTCATATTGTCACATGGTCACCCTAAATGGCGACGTCCTAAGGAATATGGAAAAGATGTTTTTTTTCTCAGATATTGAATACATACAATTTTCATTTGTGCATGTATATTTAGTAGAAATTTATACTAAATGTTAGTGTCTTTGTTTTTTTTAGGTTTTTTTTATTCCGTTCCGATTTCAGGTAACTCAAGCATTTTCTCATTACAGAAACGTCAGGATTGAGGAGCCACATAAAATGTGTTTATTTACAAAATTCACTGACTTTTAGTACTTTTTCTGTGTATTACAAATTCAGACACATTTACTACTAAATGTTTATGGGGTGTAATTTGAATTTGCTACTTACGATTCATGGGAATTCACACTTTCATTGTATGGGTTGAGGAGCCAAATTAAAAGTATTGTATCTTCTTAAATATCAATAGTACTTGAATAAAATTTTTAGTACGCATTGCGCTCAATTACTGCTAAATCATACAAAATTTTCAAGAATGTACATCGTATACTTTCTGTGTTCCAAGGTGGCTCCTCAGTCCAAATATTTAGATTGAGGAGCCACCTTTTTGTTCATATAACTTTTGAACTATTATACTACAAATTCCAAGATTGATCCTACAATACTTTTTAACTTACTACTAAATAAGGACAAAATTTCATTAAGATACAAAAAGTGGCTCCTCAATCCATACGGACATGATAGATTTACGTAGACCAGAAGCTTTCGTATTTCACAACGTGATGTAAAATAATTTGTCATACGCATACCTACTATTAAATAAAATATGGACCACATTAGACTCGGTGACAATTTAATCTATAATATCGAATGTCTCGAATGACTTTAGTTGCAGATAAATGTTAGTAAAAACTAGAAGTTATCAGGCGAAAGATAGGGATTTGGTTACAAAAAATATTAGAATCTTCACATAATGTCTGTGAACAGCTTAGACAAGCTTCTTTCCAAGGGAATTATTTCGCATTGCTTTAGCCTATATTACCTCATGATGATTTATGACATCTATTCTATCATACACGAAAAGCACCCGAGAAAACAGTTGATACGACAAACCGATCGTGGCTTATTTTTCGACTAAAGTATAATTGAATGCACCTACACATTTTTAATAATACGGCTGTTATAGAGTTCAAGGCAAATCAATAACAATAAATCATAGCTTCAAGCTTCAGACAGAATGTGCTTATACTTAGAATCCTGTCTAACTAGTTTGACCGAGTTAGCACGTGGAAAAAAAGAATACATTCAACTTTATCATTCATCGATAAATATTCGTCGATAAATTCTCTTGTATGATATATTGTTCAAACTACATCACATAATACTAATAAGTCACAACTTCCACGTTGTTTCTTTCTCTAGTACCACCATGAATAAAATGAATACGCGCATTATTGTTGGCTGCATTACTCTGATTACACAGTGAGCGTAAATATCACATTGTTCTTGCTTTAATTGTAGTGGTATGTCTTCAATTAGGCAGACGCATCAGCTACAGCTCAAGAATAATACGATAGTTGAACAAGCGTCATTGAACTTACTTGACAGATCGACCAAACAAAACAATATTTTAGCCGTTGATGTTGATATTATGCAGGTAGAAGTTTATTTTAAAGATCTTAATTGGACTGTATTAATTAGTTCCTTCCTTCGCTTTTAATGCCTGCTTGAGTATGTTAAATGAGCGTAGTATTTCGTTCCCAACCAGATTAAGTTTCACATTGTTCGCAAAAAAAACCTTAGAAGTGTCTTCGTTCAGATACGTTCCAGGCTTTGCAAAGTCAACATGATATAGTGGATATAAATATGTATCGCGACTTGTAATCAGAGAATTTTCATAAGCCACTTCATAGTTTTTTCCTCTCACCTTTGACTGACAGATTACAGTCCAGAGCAAAACAGAACTGACTTTACTGGGCGCCGTACTTATCGAAATTGATAAATATCCAGCATTAGCTTTTTAAGTGACCAATAAAAAACAAATCCTATGGGACCCACTTACTTTCTATTGGATTTCTTGTATTGCTTCGATATATTTTTATACAAATTGAATAAAAAGTAGCCCACAGCCCACACCTATAGAACAGAGACAGCAACAGTTTGAAAACCTGTTTATTCATCTGTGAGCTTACCCTTGAATCCCTGACGGAACCAGTGGCAATTTCCTGGAATCTGATATTTTTGCTCAGCAGACTGCAAATAATAAATAACACGTTCTTTCCTTTCGGACCTAGGTAGGTGATCAGAGATCGAAATCTAGAATAGGTTGTCTATATATTGTATACTATTAAGTAGTTGTATATATCTTTAGTATTATACAAATACCTATGTGTAATTTTGTGTTACGATTTCCCTAATCTTACATTACAACAGCTTACAGTACAACTTAATGTAATAAGTATCGAGGTAGGTTAAAATTTGGCGAAAAGCTAATTTCCTTTGCGAAATATATTTCCACCCAGGCGTTGTAGTTTTATTCAAACTGCTAATTACAAAATATGTTATTGTTTATGTGTGCGATTGTAAACAATATCCGAACCAATGACTGGTCCGTAACAAGAAGATAATCATATAGACCCACTTTGACGCACTGTCTGGCGTCTCCAAGTTTAATGTCCAATTTATTGCCTCTCAATTCGTATATTTACAACATCTTTAAGAGATCATAATCTGTGATACTAATGTTGTTTTGTCGCCTTGACTTTGCCTGAATAAAAAAAAAACGCCAAGTTAATGAACTGATAAGAAACACTGGTCATTTAAACAGGTAAACTAACATTTTTAATCGCATTGAGACCATTTGCTTTGACTACGTGTTTGCCAGTAGGTATGTATAGGAATTATGATAGTAGAAGAAATCACTGTTTGCAATTGGATTAGATATTAGTTTAATTACCGGCTAATATGATTACTGTTCTAAAGAAAAAGGAAAAAATAATGTCAATAAACGTTATGCGAACTTCGACGACTAGGATCAGCGACCAAAGGGCAAAGTCTGTAGCAAATAACGCGCCTTTGATTTTATATAGTTAAGAAATGTAAAGGACACACGTAACTGATGTTGCAATATAAATGAGTATTATCGATTAGCGCGTGCAATAGAACAAGATGACTTTGTCACAATGATTAAGCATGTCCAGACTAGGTATACGTAGATATGTATTCTGCTATGAGTTGCCTTTGGAAGACGATACTATCGCAAAAGGAGAAGGTCGTTGAAAATATAAATGTAGGTAGATCGCAAAATATTATATCTACCTGTGAAAATCCAAAAATGTTAATATAATGAATCAGGAATATTGATATTTGATTTTGGGTAAAGATTTAAGAAAAAAAACTACAGAATTGAGGACGTTATTGTTTAAGTCGAATATAACTTTGATTACATCGTAAAACTAGCGATTGCAATGGTAAAGTATATTTTATAGCGTCGAAGGATCGTATCCGAGCGTTGCGCAATTGGAATGTTAATAAACCTCAAGATTACAGTTGCTAGTGGTACTATGGAGGCATTTCGGTCTTCCTAAGCTAATGACTTCCCATGAACTTTTAAAATGAACTATTCAAATATTATAACTTAAGTGATGTTTTCCATCATCAGGACCACTGGGTGACAAATTCGCGCGACTATGGGAGGAAGAGGTCCAACGTGCGAGCGGCAAGAGGAAACCCAGTTTGTTACGAGTAATTTTAAGAGCCTATGCAGCAAGATGTATGCTGTACGGTTTTGTGCTTCTATTCATGGAGTGCGGAATCAGGTGAGATTCTAACAAAGCAAACTTAATTTTTGTAGTTTATTTGGGTTCTAGTCAAGTGAATCTCTAAACAATGCTAACAGTTGACGATTGGTTTTTCAATGTAAACATGACTTTGTGTTTTTTGTTTGATCATACTTTACTAGTATCAATAAACCGCTCGTACTTACCTGGGGAAAACCCGGGCCCCGGGCAAAGTTCAACGTTTGATATTTTCATGTATAAATGGAAGTGACGCGCGATCCTCATGCAACGAAAATCGGCCAAGGCCATGTAGAAGTTCAGTAAAATTATACTGATAACATTATTTCAGTGCTGCTGTAATATGGTATAGCATAATAATTTACAAACTCATGTTCGATTTCCTGTATTTGTATTTTGTATGACAGCAGGAGGCATTAACATTGATAAGATAAGAACTACGATCAATATGTTGCGTTACGTATTAGGTCACTTTAAAGCTTCCCATGTTAGCCGAGGAGTTTGTAATAATGCATGTTTTAAAAATTTGAGCCGTAAATATTTACAATTGTCACGTTATTTTACGTCATGTGTGAACTATTTATTGGAAACGGTCTTCAAGGGTGTTTGTTCACGTTTCCTAAAATACTTCATGACTCAGGAAGCCTTACTGAAACTTCGATTGCTATTCAATTCGGATGATACGATAGAACTCCTAGAAACCAATAAAGCCTGGTCCAGTACCGTTATACGCTTACTCGTTAAAATATATGGCCATTTAATTAATTTTATCCGCTAGTGACATAGGCTTGTTGGTATTTACTATTTTGTTGGTTGTTGTATAAATAAAAAAATAAATAAATAAATAAAAAAAATAAATAAATAAAAAAATAATAAGGAAACTCATCTATTTTTATAGTAAATATTTCTAGTGTCATGTTTACCAGATGCTGACTTATTTTGAGTCATAGTACAAAACACATACATGTCCAATACTGAACAACCCTGAGTTTGCTATCACATATGCAAAACATAATACCGTCGCAATAATATTACCGATTTGTTTATATTAAAAGGTGATTAACATTATGAATCAAATGTTTTTCATCTTTTTGTGCAATAATATTCGTAATATTCGAGAGATAAATAAGGTGAAAATGTTGAGAGATTATTGACATCAGTGTTATTGGTTTTATATCACAGACCCTAAGACCTTTCGAATATTATGTAGGTATCAAATGTCATGTCAGAAATGGCTTGTGAAATTTTAGCATTTTTAGCTGCTGCATTGAGTTTCATAGAAATGACCCTCATAAACCGTGTGTTTGACGAGAGAACCCTCGTCCTTGGAAGAAAATATGACTATATCTAGGTCAGTAGCGCTTTCAAGTGCGATATTAAGTGTCCGAACAAATTCATTTATATTGCAATGACACCGAAATTGCGTATCCATAGCACATGACTAAAACACGTTATGTACTCATATGTTCGTAGTAAGTAAATTATGGCTAAGTGTAAAGTCAGTATTTCACGGCCTTCAAAATATAAGTTACTAGCCGTTTTCCCGCGGTTTCACTCGCATCCCGTGGGAATTACTGCCCGTACCCGGATAAAATATAGCCTATGTCACTCGTGGATAATGTAGCTTTCGAATGGTGAAAGAATTTTTAAAATCGGTCCAGTAGTTTTTGAGCCTATTCGTTACAACCAAACAAACAAACAAACAAACAAACAAACAAACAAACAAAGTTTTCCTCTTTATAATATTAGTATAGATAAATATGTAGTAGTCATAATATTTCCGTATCGTCATTGTGTCTCCATAACTTTTTGACACACTTGTAATTGCTAAAATTCCAAATCTATCTTGGAGAAACCAGTTAATGCATTTTCCTGCTAATGACGGTCGTCTTACCTAAAAACTTACACTAAGAAAATGTTGAGCTTTTAATATTAATTCGGTATGGAAAACTCGTAAAATGGGTTCAACGCACGTGTATGGCCGTACCATGCACGGCTGTCGCGACCTAATTTGCTCATAAACTTCAAAAAAGATTGGATGCGAACTTCCATTCAATATTTATATTATGCAAAGATTTGCATACTAAAAAAGATTAAATTAGCTTTAACTTAGCCTTTGATAAGAGCTACAATCATGAGTGAACATTGTGACATCGATCATCAACGAGGAAATGCCCCACCTATGTACCTACCTTGTATTATATCGAGGTCCGCGCTGTACTCGCCGTCGCCACGGTGACGTAAAAATCAACAATCGTCATGCCAAGTCACTGTAAGAGCAGTCGTACACTGCCATGCGGTTTTCATTTTATACATTTTACAAGACATTCCCATCGTTACATCAGTTTTAACTCTATGAAGATTTTTCACATAATTTTTGAAATAAAAAGAGGAATTAGTATAATTTTATAAAATTAAAGATGAAAAACGAGATAATGTAAAGTGCACTTGAGCAGAAACAAATGAATGTAAGGGTATTAATCGCAGAGCGTGCACTGTACGCTATACAGAGTGTATAGCCATGGGAATTCACACGTGGTATTTGGATTTTACAACTAAAGCGAAAGTACAGATAGAATGGCCTTCCTTTTTTATTCGCTGCATAATTAAACGCATTACTTGGGGAAATATCCTAGAAAAGTAATTTAACGGCTATCAAAAATGACCGGAAATCGATACCTCTAACACAGTTCTATAAATAGAACACTGATGACATCAAGGCTAGACTTTGTATACAGGTGAGAATAATAAATGGCGTATTATGTTTCTAAGAAACTTCAGTATTACCAAAGTAATTGGATGGTAACCCTAAAAGTGAGAAACCTTATATGATTAATGTCCCTAAAGGAGCTTGCGTAACAAATTAATTTTCTTCCAATTTCTTGTTAGAAGATTGTATTACACACATGAGCATGATGGACGGTTGTGCTACGAGGACAGCCATTAACCGGCTATTACTTTACACGGGTAATGGAGGCGAACATGTAAACATACACTCATAAATATAGTAAGAAAAACGTCCAGCTGTGAGACGATTTGTATGAAGCGGCATTGACTTGCACGTCGACAATTGTCAGCATGACTACCTAATTAACATGTATGACATTACTTTTTTACGAAGTCTCTGTAATGTTCCTACATTCATTGTACCACGTCTAAGCAGCAAAGTGACACCTTCGACCTAGGTTTTCATTAATAAATAAACAGAGTGTTTTTCTAAAAAACAAAGACTAATGTATCAATTATTGTACTTTGCTAAATTTTCAAGTGTACGACGCTAATCGCTAAAATTTCAATCACCATAGTTACGTTTGAATTATAAAATTCTGCTGATTTATTTATGAAGAAGAAGAAGATTTTACGATCCAAATGTAAAGTTACTAATGAAGTACCTACCATCCATCCTACCATCTGTTTTCTAAACAAGTGCAAGACAGTTCCGCGACATAATGGTTGACCGACTGTGTTGTTCAAATAGATTGGACAATTACCAGCAATATGACTCAACTGTCTTGGGAATCTGCATAGTCAAGATGCGTCAATTGAAACATATTCTCTTAATAAGAATGACATGTGTTCAAAAATCTCTGAATTTATAAAGTTTTTCATTAACATAAATCATCGTTTAAAACGAGTAGTCACGATTTCTGGGGAAACACCTCATCTAAATGACTTATCATGTCTTCACCGACGCGAATTGTAACTGCCCGGTTCAGGTATTTATTGCCTGAAGGTCAAGTAGCGTAGGAAGATAGATTTCACGTTAAACGCATGTTTGCAATAAGTATAGGCTACTGGCAAATAACATAGCCTCTAGACGTCACCGTTGTTTGCTCGTGACCTCGGCCGTGTGATGTCTGCCGTATTATCTAACACGTCGGTCGGCAAGTCAAAAGACGCCAGCCAAACAGGTCATTAATCCTTCGACCGTTAACGGATTCATCCATTCGCGCATCTTATTTCGATAACATGTAATCTACTGTTTGTTTTGTCTGTATTGCACAATTACCATTTATGAACAATTCTGAAATTATAACCTACTTTTGTTCGATTATCTAGCTTTCTCAAAGTTACCCGAGTGACAGTCACACATTTGTTTTAAAGAATTATAAATCGTATTGTATGTATTAGCAACTATGTTGCCATTTTGCAACAGATATAAAAATAAATTCATTTAAAAATAACTAAAGATTTCCACTATTACGTACGCCGTCTTCGCAATATGAAATCCACGACACTTGCCAATTTCCATTGATCGATACGTTAATATTTCTTCTCACACTAGACTCAACAAGACAATGCTTTTCTTTACGTATTATAATATGAAGAAATAATCGAATATTTATATAATAATGACATGTAATGTTTTTCAACCTTTCTCTATTTAGATTTCAGAGGACCGACTTGGCATACTGCATTACATTGTAACACGCGTTTTCAATGAAGAAGTTATTCAATATAACCTCCTAAAATTAGTGCAAATTATTCAAGGACGGAAACGACTTCAAGCGAACCTGGTCGAAGCGGAAATATATTCTCATCATAAAAATAAACCTATTGATATTTCTCGCGTGATTATAAACAACTATTTGGCAAATTGAAATCGTATTACAATAATTTAATATTCAATGATTAACTTATGTTCATAGACTTAATTAAGTTTGTGTTTCGTCAGAAAGTAGTAAAGTTACAAACACATTCTGTTTCATGCTTTTGCCGTTCCTAAGTAACTTTGGAAAACCACAACAAATAGTTCAAGGGACTTAACTGGGTGTCTCAATGCTCAATAAAAGATTATGACTTATCGAATAGTACATTTTATGGCTTCCATTAAATTCGCAGTAGTGGCCTGATCGTAGCTTTTCTAAAACTGACGATTTAACTAGTTGAAATGGTTCTTAGAAAAGTAACTGTCTCTGCAAAACAAGCATACCTAAAAATTGTGACCAAATCGTGAATTATCAAGAACCAAACAAATGGACTTTGCACTTTATACTTAGCGCCATGAGTTTCATTATTTATTTATGTTAAATAGTTACAATATATTGTCACAGTTCCAGATTTATAGCCAACCTTTGATCCTGGCTCTTCAATGAGTCCAAAATTCCAAAATGATAAATGAATTGTAAACATAAAAAAAAAAAAAATTTATCGGATGAAAAGGACACAAGATTTTCTAAAATAAATATCTAAATATATAAAACTCAAAGGTGACTGACTGACTGACATAGTGATCTATCAACGCACAGCCGAAACCACTGGATGGATCGGGCTGAAATTTGGGACGCAGGCAGATGTTATGACGTAGGCATCCGCTAAGAAAGGATTTCCCGAAATTCCCACGGGAACGGGAAAAAACGGGATTTCAAGTATAGCGCGGGCGAAGCCGCTGGCAGAAGCTAGTTTATACATATGACTATGAGGGTTAGATGAATATAGAACTGTTTTCTTTCTCCACCACGTATCTACATAATACTTAATACTATTACAATTCTAAGTAACCCATCATAAATAAGTACATAAATATACACAAGACACTGGAAATTCTACAGTGTCTATGATTACAGCATACAGAGGTTAAGACGACGGTAAACCCTAGTTTACACAGTTGCGAAATGCTTCAGTTTATTCAGCATTGTAATAAATGATTCAGAGCTGCGACCTACTGCGTTATCTGTTTGAACATTAAGAGCTACGCTACGCAATGAGCTTGTATTACGCGATGCAATTCCACACTGTCCATATTCAATATGCCTTCCTGTGTACTTCGGACCAGTCGGCTTATTGTCATGTATTAAATGTTTGTGACTAATGCTTGAGGCAACATGCGAGTCGTTCCAGCTATTTGTTGCTTTGCTGCGGTTTTCCGCCTGCTTTTTAGTTAGGTATCTCGTTCCTTTGTTTTGGTATGCTTACATTCAAATGTAGATCCTCAATACGGAAAAGTTATTGTTTATTGATAATTTTATTATATGTATAGATTATTATTTAATTCATAATTCTAGTGGCGCCCAGACCTAACAAGGAAAGTTCTGTGATACTTCATTTTATATATTTTATTTTAGAACCCACATATGTTGTATAACTGTCGAAATATCTATTACCAATATAATTTTAGATGACAGATATTAAGCTGATTTAGAAATAAATTACAAAATCTGCTGGATAAGTAAATAAGATGCAAACACAACAAATTGTTAAGATTCCAAGAAAATAAATGCAATAGTGCGCTTAGTAAATACATATCTTGCAAAATAATAGCAACAAAGCAATATTTACGTAAGCATATTTTTGTTTATCAAACAAAACTGAAATATCCGAACTAAGAAGTGTAAATAATGATAGATAGTTGATAGACAGTATCAAGAGTTTAATCACACAATTACATAGTATAACAACTATCTTAAAATCTTTTCCGATAAGATAACAAACATTTATATTGCATCTGAAGCAATCTGTGCACTTATCGACAAGAAGAAATCGTCGATCATCGATGTAACAGTACTTAACGACTACTTATCATTTAAGTATCAATAAATAGTTAAACATTACATTGACACTTGATTTATTAACATTGTATTACACACGTTTGTATATGAAAAGATAAACTCGTATCGTTTAATAATAATACTATTTACGTTTTTGTTTCTTCTTTGTCTATTCTCAAAATATCTGGTCATTAACTAGACACTTTATTGACTTAAATATATAACATAATTCGCAAGTTTAATGCCATACTACAGGAAAAAAACTTGCATGGTAATAACCTTGTCTGCAGCCAAAATTTCCGATACAAGTATGCATAATTATATTACATACTTCGGGTATGTTTACTGCTGTAGATTGATTATAATGAAAAATAATGATAGTATGTATCATTATCTTAGTTCTTCCAGCATAGAAAATGTTACACGTTTCAAATGAACAGAGAGCTGATATCCTAATGTTCCTAAACTTTTCTTCCCTTCCGTAATTGTCCTTTGTCCTCCAGAATCCAACAGCCGCGTATGATGGGCTCGTTCATCGGGTACTTCGGGCAATCGACTCGCTTAAACATGACTTACCGTCTCCTAGCCCTGAGCGAACAGGTGGCCACCGCTTTCAATACCACTGACAAGTGAGCCCGACTTGAGCCCTCGTAGACACGAGTGTTGTTTGAACTTAGATTAGACCGTACTTTACAACAATAACTAAGTAAAACCATTTATTATGTCATTGTACCTATAGCTTAGTTTATTTACTTTTGTAACTTGGAAAACCGTTTTATTAGTTCAATATTTAATATTGTTTTTGTATTTAGATAAGTGTAGCCTGTTCCACTTTTACGTCCGGTGTTGATTGCTAGAATAGTAAAGTATTCTATACATCGTTGAGTTAGGATATAATTGCATTAAATTAATGTCGATTTTAAAGGTTAATTTGAACTGAGATGATTCAAATTTAGTATCGGATCTCCAAAGATATCTGGCTGTATAGTATTTTTAGATTTTACGTTAAATTATTTTTAATATGCGCATTGTAGAAAAAAGTCGTTTGTATCAGAATATTTAGTTTCGATACCGGTTAGGGATATTATCTGATGTTAAAATTCTAGTTTGGTGCATTTTTAATTAATATGTGACTGAAATTATTTTTCTGCTAGGCTTATGATGAAGTAAGTCTTTAAGCCTGATAACAAATATCCTTGAATCTTGTTGTTCTGTTCTTTAGAGTTACCTGTAGCATGTGACGGACTTACAACATTATTAATACGGACAGGACAGGATATTCATAAGATTTACTACATGTCACTGAATGATCCTGATAACATCTTATCGCAAGATCAAAATTCTTTATTACTTCCTTCTAGATCTGTAGTCTGTAGAGTTGGCCTAGATTTTATTTAAGTACAGAAGTTGCCGTTTATCAATATTAGCATTAATTTTTGATACTTATCTTCTACATATGTAATTCAGATTAATATCTATAACTACATATTTTTTCATTTAAGCTCTACATCAAATTTAATTTATTCTTGAATTATTTATAGTTATAAAACTGAGTCGAATGTGATTCATAGTTTACTAAATATAGATGTTATTAATTTACAACTGGACTTTGCATCATAAAAACAATGAATATAATTAACTTGCAATTATTTGGTCAGGATTGCGCAGCCGGTGTTCCTGGGTAAGCTGGTGGAGTTCTACAGTGCAGGGCACACGATGAAGACCGAGGAAGCGTACATGTATGCCGGCGCTGTGGTCCTGTGTTCCGCGCTCAACGTGTTCGTGGTGCACCCATACATGATGGCCATCCTACACATGGGCATGAAGTTCCGAGTCGCCTGCTGCTCACTTATTTATAGAAAGGTAAGGAAAAAAAAAAACTGAAGTAATTCTTCAGACATTTTTTTTTGTAATTTCTTGACTATCTAAAACAATCTAAAGCATTTTTTGTAGAAATGCCATTGTTTCTCTCATTGTCTGATTTTAATCATTACTCATTATTTCTCATTGATTTCCTTGAAATATTCTGAAGGTCTTAAAAAACTATTTTAGATCATCATAATTAGACAGTTTTTTACATCCCAAAGATTTTTTTGTACAACTTTTCTTTGTTTATGGAGGTCACATAGAAAACAAAGGCAGGCAAAATGGAAATCCCCCATTAAGCACTGAAGAAGGTTTAAAGTAGAAAGCTGATCTATACCACAATACTATAATAACTTCAACAAAATCCGCGAAGTATTTGCAAGTAGACTAAATATATATTTTGTGTATATTTTCCTTACATCAGCCGATAGAACTGATATAAATAGTTTCGGTTTTACATGGGCGATCTTCACCTTGAGACTCTTTACAGTTCGCTGGGCGTTTAATTATCGTTACCTTGACATTGCCTCACACGAGGCGTCACTTGTCGTATTCTTTGCATAATTCATTATTATGCATGAAAAATCTTACTGATTGCGGTTTTATCTGGAAATTATAGCATAATCTCGCTGTTTATATTTAACACGACTTGTCTATCAAACTTTATTAACGTGTCTGTGTTATCATGTCATGTAATTGATTTTAAGTGTACGACTATAGGTACTATTAATAGCCAAGATATTTAATTTACATTTCATGAATGTCGTAGTTACACAATAAGTGTAAATCGTATGAGCAGTTGTGCGGGAATTTCCTTATTGTGTGTGCTAGCTCATTTAACTATCTTAGATGATATGCATAGCCTAGCAAATATTATGAGTTAGGTTAGTGTTTTTGGTACACACTAGAAAGTTGCATTGTTTTATATGTAAAATATATCGTAGAAAGTATAGCAATAAGCAATTTCCCACAGAAAACTACGTTTTTAAGCCTGGGTTGCTCGATTTTCGTGACGTGACTGCTGTGTGACCAATGGGCGGTCATTTCACGGCCGGTTAAGGTTAGGTTATAGTTAAAGATAGATCGAGCAACCCAGTCTAAACAATGTTTTTTTTTGCAGTCACTAAGGCTATCAAAAACAGCGCTAGGCGAGACGACGGTGGGCCAAGTAGTGAACCTCCTTTCAAACGACGTGAACAGATTCGACGTGGCCATAATCTTCTTGCATTACCTGTGGATCGGGCCGCTGGCCACTGTCATCATCACGTACTTCATGTGGGTCGAGATCAGCTGGGCGGCTGTTGTCGGCGTCGGGTTTATGTTGGCTTTCATACCTTTACAAGGTTGGTACACATTTCAATTTATTTTAGAACATTGAATTGCCCGAAATGGTCATAAATGTGTGGGTAAATGTCATACATACAGGGCCTGAAACTGACTCAAGCGAGTACGGGTGCGGTTTCATACAAAACTGCTGCGCGCGTAACCCCGGACGGGGCGTTTTTGTATGAAACCGCACCCATGCCCGCTTGACGCAGCTTCAATTCTAAGCGTTTCAGTTCCTACCAGACATCTGCTTCTGTCAATCACGCCAGAAAGTTTGCTTGCTGATAAAGAACAATATTTAGCAGAATTATAATAGTCCCAGTAATTCAATCTTGACACAAGTTTTGTTTAGAAGCTGAGACGAAGATTGCCTAAAATAAATTACTCGTGCAGGATGTTTACATTTGACACTTGACATATCTCAGCAAGCACTCTCCATAATATGCCATACATGCGACTATTCGCTTACTGTGTGCTCTAATATGAGTGTTTACCCACGTGTAGTAAGAAGTAGGTCATATTATATAAACTATTCTTTATTTATAAGTTTATTTACTAGCTGGCTGCTTATATTGTTGGCTGCTAATATTCTGTATGCTGGAAACATAATTCTCTATTTAATGTAGAAATTTGGCACACTGTCGCCAGTACTTGTTATTACTAAATCAAACGAAACATTCGAAATAAAACATTTTGTTATTAGAACAAAGATAATATTCACAAAAGCGTTCAAAACACATGTCGCATTAAATTGAAATCTTAAATCAAAGGGAGCCGATATCATAAATTGCTGTATTCAGTTTCTGTTGCTACCAAATTGTCCTTCGGGTATGACAGTCTTAACGACTAAATTATACGAATTTTATTGCACTCGTAAACGAGAATGGGAATAATACCTTTTGAGACACGCTCCTCGTGACCAAAACAATCTTATTAAGTCGAGTTTGTTTGTGTCTTATTTTGCATGGGTTTGCGTCAATACTCCATAGAAATGAAATATCCACCTAAATAAAGTTATTTTGAATTCGAATTTGTTTTTTAACCATTTTCGTGGCCCCTTTTAGACATAATCTTAGGTATATTATTTTACATACAAGCATGTTCTGTTACCATGAATAATCTTGGTTTATTCTGAACTTTGTTAAATGAAATGGTCGTAACAGTAATTTTGTTTCGACAGCATATTTGGGCAAGCGCACATCAGTACTTCGATTAAAGACAGCGCTCCGGACAGATGAACGTGTGCGCCTCATGAATGAAATCTTATCAGGAATCCAGGTCATTAAGATGTACACTTGGGAAAAACCCTTCGCAGACCTAGTTGCTAAAGCTAGAAAGTAAGTACAACACATTTCTATGGTAGGCATAGTCACTATTGTGTCACATCGTCTGTTTAAAGTATATCCTGATCCCCCACTATTCTTTAATAGCAAAGGTTCTTTGTGTTCTAACTTTCTAGAATTATACAGAATCCTACTTCATTCTAATATTATAAATGCAATGCAATGTGAGGATGTATGAATGATTGTATGTTTGTTACTCTTACACGCAAAAACTGCTGAATGGATTATGGGACTTAGCAGTAGTGTAGGTTATATGTATGTTAGAATCATGTAAAGGCTTTTTATCCGGGTACGGGAAGAAGTTCCATTAGGAAGCAGGTGTAGCTGCTAGTGGAAGCTAGTTTAAATTTTTTTTCAAATTCTTAAGCCTTTCTTGCTCAAATATCTGTACCACAATACTTGAGCATAGGTAACCATATACAAAAATTGCAGGCGTGAAATAAAGCAGATCCGCGCAACATCGTACATCCGAGGCGTGCTGACGTCATTCATAATGTTCACGACGCGGATCTGCCTGTTCTGCTCCATCCTCGCGTACGTGCTCGCGTACAACGTCATCAGCGCGAAACAGGTGTTCGTCGTCACCAGCTTCTACAATATACTGAGGCAGACCATGACCGTGTTCTTCCCGCAAGGTAAGAGATAATGAAGAACTTTTATCTTCTCTTCTTTCTGCGTTCATGTCAGATCTTCAGTCATATTGTGTTTCTAGAATGACCGATTTGGCTGTTTAGATGTTACTGTAACGTTTACACTTTTCTTTCTAGAAGAAAAAATGTGTAGTACTGCATAGTGCGTAGTGTAAGAAAAAAATATTACTCGGTGTACTTACTTTTCTAGCTTTTTTCTAGAATAAAACGTAAATATTTGAAATAGGTTTTTATCAGTTCTATTTTTAACACTTAATTTATGCCACTTGCATAGTTTATTCTACACGTCATTAACATTAGCTTTCATAAAATTCACTTTCGTTTTCGTCTCCAGGCATAGCTCAAGTAGCAGAAGCAACAATCTCAATAAAGAGGTTACAAAACTTCATGTTATACGAGGACACAAGTAAGCCAGTGCCTGGCCTCGCTGAGATTCAAACCTCCACTAAACCCAAGGAGGTGCGCAAGGGGGACGTCGAAGAAATTTCCAAAGTCGACACAGCTGAGCCTAAGCTTGAACCTAAGCTTGAGCCTATTGTGCCTACCAAGGAAGACGAAGCTAAGGGCAATGGTGAGTTACTGCAATATATCTCATACTGCTAACAAAATAAGGTTGAAATTTGATTAAGGTTCTGTGTCGACGTGGTGGACCAATGCAGATAGGTAGTGTAGTTATGGTAATTGGATGGCGCTATAAATAAATAGAGACTCTCTTCATTAAATATTTACGTTTTTAAACGGTTTTATTTTTGTAACACTATCTTTTTCTGTTATTGTGCCAAGATAAACTCGAAGCGGAAGCTACGGCGGCGCATTTCTTATCTTGGCCCACCGAATAGACAAACTACTACTGAGCAAATGTTTTCTTTTTACATTGCATAATATTATTTGAGATCTGTAAACAATTCTTTATATTTATGCCACAATAAAGATAAGAAATACTTTTATTTGCGCAAAAATATTTAGCTACTAGTTATCTCCAGCGGATTCACACGCGTCCCAGGAGAACTTCTTCCCTTACCCGGGCAAAATATAGTCTATGCTAGCTTCCGCCAGCGGTTTCACCCGCTTACCCGTGGGACCTACTGCGCGCACCCGGATAACAAGTAGCCTATAGCTTCCCTCGATAAATGGGCTACATAACACTGAAAGAAAATCGGAGCAGTAGTTCCTGAGATAAGCGCGTTCAACCAAACAAACTAACTCTTCAGCTTTTTAACATTATAGTCTATAGTATATATTACTCGGGGTAGTCTAGCTTTCCAACAGTGAAGGAATATTTCAAATCGCTTTAGTAGTTTCGAGGCCTTTTAACAAGATAACATTGCAGGTAACGCTACTCTCGCGCCTCTAGAATCTGGTGAAGACGATGACCGTGAACTGGCCGCGCGCGTAGAGGAGGACGCTCGAGGGGTCAGACTGAAGCACGCGACAGCCAAGTGGATCGTATCGCATCCTGAAAATACTCTCACTGATCTCTCACTCACTATCAAGCCTGGCAAGTAAGTTATTGCATTTTATACATTTTGTGTGTAATCTGTCAAAACGTCGTTACAGGATAATAGGCCTTTGGAGAAACCATGGATGGAAGCCCTATGTATTTACGGAATAAACAGCATTTTTCTTTCTCTCGTTATGTAAGCAAGTTGCAATTTTTGCTATGATGTAGGGCTTTATTCTAATACAAAGTCTCGGCTCGCTTTTGTATTCCTCTTGAATTCATTTCAAACACGGTAAAGTTTGAAAGTGAAAAGTGAAAGAAAGTTCGTGATAAGTTTGAAATGTTGTATAAAGATTAATAACTTTCTATACCAAGCCATTCTGTTTTTGGCCCTTCGCATTCGTTTAGTGATTAGACCTAACATAAAACAGTGGTTTTTCGCGAAGACGTATTTAAATATGGGACTTTGTTGATCAGGATCATTGCCGTGATTGGTCCAGTCGGAGCGGGCAAGTCGTCACTGCTGCATGTGCTACTACGAGAACTGCCGTTACTATCGGGCTCGGTGCACGTCGGCGGTAACGTCTCATACGCTAGCCAGGAACCATGGCTTTTTGCAGGTAAACGATAATAAAAATATCGTTATTATGATTTAAGACCTTCGAATTAAAGTTCAAAATACAAAGCACAATTACGGTTAGATTCATAGGTTCCAGATAAAATTCTAGTTAGCTATCTGACAAGTCCTGCCATAGAAAAGTTGTCAAAATTAAATACATTTCTATGGGACTATCTGACCGATAGCTATGTAAAACTCTATCTGAAACTTGTGAAACTAGCCGTAAATGTGTTATTTCACTACTTTTATATAATTCTATTATCTCAGTTTTAAGTACCAGTTATGTTTCTTCCTTAGGGAGCGTTCGTCAGAACATTCTGTTCGGGCAGGCTATGGACCGACCGCGGTACAACACGGTGGTGCGGCGCTGTGCCCTCGACAGAGACTTCGCTCTGTTCCCGCACGGGGACAAGACCATTGTCGGGGAGAGAGGAGTCAGTCTCAGTGGAGGTAAGGAAATTACTTCTACAATACTTTAGATCGGTTAATCGATAAACATATGTACTGTTCGCGACTGGACATTAATGCAGTAGCAACTTTCAAACCTTCACAATTTTGTAGTCATTGTCACTACATTGCCTGAACACAATGGTTCCACCGGTTACGTTAACATCGATGGCAAGTTGCTAGTGCATTATAACCCTGGACCGTGTGCATTCATATAATTGCTTACTCATCACTCACAAAGACATATCATTTCGTCACCAAGTTTCATATATGGCTTGACGTTGGCGCCTATAACGCTGATCTAATTTCGGCTGATCTAACCTTACCTAACCAACAATTTTTCGTTAGAACTAATTCTTTTACTTTGACAGACATTATTAGCTTGCTAGAAACCGCTTGTTAGGAACCGTCCTTCAATTTGCTATGGGAGTAAACTTCACTGAATACGCAAGTCATATGACATTGAAATCCCTCTCAGGTCAACGTGCCCGCATCTCCCTCGCCCGCGCAGTATACAAGCGAGCCGACATCTACTTACTAGATGACCCGCTGTCGGCGGTAGACGCTCACGTAGGACGGCACCTGTTCGAGTCCTGCCTCATCGGGTACCTGCGCAACACCACACGTATCCTTGTCACTCATCAGCTGCAGTTCCTTAGAGATGTCGATCAGGTAAGAAATTATATCGATAATCTGATTAATTTTTTGTTACTTATTTTTATTTAATTATTTATGGGGAAACAGTGCTGGATTTTCCAATCCTCGTCAATTTTTAGGCGCTCATTCCTTCATCGTTATAATCCTATTATGTAAAAGCGGCTTATCATCGATGTTCCATAATTTGCAACCCTGCAAATATTTGTCAATTTTGTCTTCATCACAGAAGGTATAGGTATTAGAAAACTTATAAAAACCTTCTTTGTCCAGATTATAATATTGAAGAACGGCTCGATAGCCGCGGCGGGTAACTTCGATACACTGAGCGCGTCGGGTCTGGACTTCGCGACGCTGTTGGCTCGCGACCCGGAGGAAGAGAAGCCCGCAGTCGACCCCAACGCGACTGATGCCGATACAGACTCTGTGCTACAAGGCAGCTTCAGGAAACGACAGATGAGCATACATTCTGTAAGTAGTTCTCTCCAAAATTTTTGTGGCAGGTGGCAGGAGAAAGGATATGAAAATGTGCGGACTGTTCGGAATTTAGTTTCGGAACGACATCGAGTTTCACGACTATACAGCTTTCTTAATAAAGAGTTTTCTTAATAGTAGGTTGGTCTCCAATACGCCTACCACGAGTGGCGAATGTTTTGTTGTCTATTTAAAAAAAATATATTAATAGGGGGAGTTGCTGCAATGCTATTAAAATTGACCATGTTTGTAATGCCTTGCGCATCATTCGTTGCCTACACCAAGCGTCGGCCGAGCGCAAACGGTGTCGCGGATTCCCATTTCATTCATAAACGGAAAAAATAACGAAAGGTGCGCGTTTCTAGTGAGCAGATTGCGCGACTGCTATCAACCGTGATTCACGAATATCCACCTTTGGGCTTGCCTTATTTTACGCAATATATTGCTGACTATTTTATTGGGAGATAGTCATTGAGTTGTTATTGTACAGGTGAGTTCAGTGGACAACCTAACGGCGACGGCGCCACCAGCCGGCGAGGCAGAGTCGCGCAGCGCGGGCGCGGTGGGCAGCAAGGTGTACGGCGCGTACCTGAGCGCGGCCGGCAACGCCTGCCTCGTGCTGCTCATGCTGCTGGTGGCCACGCTCGCGCAGCTGCTGGGCTCCGCGTCCGACTGGTGGACCAGCTACTGGTGAGTCAGTGTGCTTGTCAGCAAGGTGTACGGCGCGTACCTGAGCGCGGCCGGCAACGCCTGCCTCGTGCTGCTCATGCTGCTGGTGGCCACGCTCGCGCAGCTGCTGGGCTCCGCGTCCGACTGGTGGACCAGCTACTGGTGAGTCAGTGTGCTTGTCAGCAAGGTGTACGGCGCGTACCTGAGCGCGGCCGGCAACGCCTGCCTCGTGCTGCTCATGCTGCTGGTGGCCACGCTCGCGCAGCTGCTGGGCTCCGCGTCCGACTGGTGGACCAGCTACTGGTGAGTCAGTGTGCTTGTCAGCAAGGTGTACGGCGCGTACCTGAGCGCGGCCGGCAACGCCTGCCTCGTGCTGCTCATGCTGCTGGTGGCCACGCTCGCGCAGCTGCTGGGCTCCGCGTCCGACTGGTGGACCAGCTACTGGTGAGTCAGTGTGCTTGTCAGCAAGGTGTACGGCGCGTACCTGAGCGCGGCCGGCAACGCCTGCCTCGTGCTGCTCATGCTGCTGGTGGCCACGCTCGCGCAGCTGCTGGGCTCCGCGTCCGACTGGTGGACCAGCTACTGGTGAGTCAGTGTGCTTGTCAGCAAGGTGTACGGCGCGTACCTGAGCGCGGCCGGCAACGCCTGCCTCGTGCTGCTCATGCTGCTGGTGGCCACGCTCGCGCAGCTGCTGGGCTCCGCGTCCGACTGGTGGACCAGCTACTGGTGAGTCAGTGTGCTTGTCAGCAAGGTGTACGGCGCGTACCTGAGCGCGGCCGGCAACGCCTGCCTCGTGCTGCTCATGCTGCTGGTGGCCACGCTCGCGCAGCTGCTGGGCTCCGCGTCCGACTGGTGGACCAGCTACTGGTGAGTCAGTGTGCTTGTCAGCAAGGTGTACGGCGCGTACCTGAGCGCGGCCGGCAACGCCTGCCTCGTGCTGCTCATGCTGCTGGTGGCCACGCTCGCGCAGCTGCTGGGCTCCGCGTCCGACTGGTGGACCAGCTACTGGTGAGTCAGTGTGCTTGTCAGCAAGGTGTACGGCGCGTACCTGAGCGCGGCCGGCAACGCCTGCCTCGTGCTGCTCATGCTGCTGGTGGCCACGCTCGCGCAGCTGCTGGGCTCCGCGTCCGACTGGTGGACCAGCTACTGGTGAGTCAGTGTGCTTGTCAGCAAGGTGTACGGCGCGTACCTGAGCGCGGCCGGCAACGCCTGCCTCGTGCTGCTCATGCTGCTGGTGGCCACGCTCGCGCAGCTGCTGGGCTCCGCGTCCGACTGGTGGACCAGCTACTGGTGAGTCAGTGTGCTTGTCAGCAAGGTGTACGGCGCGTACCTGAGCGCGGCCGGCAACGCCTGCCTCGTGCTGCTCATGCTGCTGGTGGCCACGCTCGCGCAGCTGCTGGGCTCCGCGTCCGACTGGTGGACCAGCTACTGGTGAGTCAGTGTGCTTGTCAGCAAGGTGTACGGCGCGTACCTGAGCGCGGCCGGCAACGCCTGCCTCGTGCTGCTCATGCTGCTGGTGGCCACGCTCGCGCAGCTGCTGGGCTCCGCGTCCGACTGGTGGACCAGCTACTGGTGAGTCAGTGTGCTTGTCAGCAAGGTGTACGGCGCGTACCTGAGCGCGGCCGGCAACGCCTGCCTCGTGCTGCTCATGCTGCTGGTGGCCACGCTCGCGCAGCTGCTGGGCTCCGCGTCCGACTGGTGGACCAGCTACTGGTGAGTCAGTGTGCTTGTCAGCAAGGTGTACGGCGCGTACCTGAGCGCGGCCGGCAACGCCTGCCTCGTGCTGCTCATGCTGCTGGTGGCCACGCTCGCGCAGCTGCTGGGCTCCGCGTCCGACTGGTGGACCAGCTACTGGTGAGTCAGTGTGCTTGTCAGCAAGGTGTACGGCGCGTACCTGAGCGCGGCCGGCAACGCCTGCCTCGTGCTGCTCATGCTGCTGGTGGCCACGCTCGCGCAGCTGCTGGGCTCCGCGTCCGACTGGTGGACCAGCTACTGGTGAGTCAGTGTGCTTGTCAGCAAGGTGTACGGCGCGTACCTGAGCGCGGCCGGCAACGCCTGCCTCGTGCTGCTCATGCTGCTGGTGGCCACGCTCGCGCAGCTGCTGGGCTCCGCGTCCGACTGGTGGACCAGCTACTGGTGAGTCAGTGTGCTTGTCAGCAAGGTGTACGGCGCGTACCTGAGCGCGGCCGGCAACGCCTGCCTCGTGCTGCTCATGCTGCTGGTGGCCACGCTCGCGCAGCTGCTGGGCTCCGCGTCCGACTGGTGGACCAGCTACTGGTGAGTCAGTGTGCTTGTCAGCAAGGTGTACGGCGCGTACCTGAGCGCGGCCGGCAACGCCTGCCTCGTGCTGCTCATGCTGCTGGTGGCCACGCTCGCGCAGCTGCTGGGCTCCGCGTCCGACTGGTGGACCAGCTACTGGTGAGTCAGTGTGCTTGTCAGCAAGGTGTACGGCGCGTACCTGAGCGCGGCCGGCAACGCCTGCCTCGTGCTGCTCATGCTGCTGGTGGCCACGCTCGCGCAGCTGCTGGGCTCCGCGTCCGACTGGTGGACCAGCTACTGGTGAGTCAGTGTGCTTGTCAGCAAGGTGTACGGCGCGTACCTGAGCGCGGCCGGCAACGCCTGCCTCGTGCTGCTCATGCTGCTGGTGGCCACGCTCGCGCAGCTGCTGGGCTCCGCGTCCGACTGGTGGACCAGCTACTGGTGAGTCAGTGTGCTTGTCAGCAAGGTGTACGGCGCGTACCTGAGCGCGGCCGGCAACGCCTGCCTCGTGCTGCTCATGCTGCTGGTGGCCACGCTCGCGCAGCTGCTGGGCTCCGCGTCCGACTGGTGGACCAGCTACTGGTGAGTCAGTGTGCTTGTCAGCAAGGTGTACGGCGCGTACCTGAGCGCGGCCGGCAACGCCTGCCTCGTGCTGCTCATGCTGCTGGTGGCCACGCTCGCGCAGCTGCTGGGCTCCGCGTCCGACTGGTGGACCAGCTACTGGTGAGTCAGTGTGCTTGTCAGCAAGGTGTACGGCGCGTACCTGAGCGCGGCCGGCAACGCCTGCCTCGTGCTGCTCATGCTGCTGGTGGCCACGCTCGCGCAGCTGCTGGGCTCCGCGTCCGACTGGTGGACCAGCTACTGGTGAGTCATTGTGCTTGTCAGCATCACAAACCTGATCTTCTGTGCTGCCCAATGTGCCCTAACACGTGTACAGTTAAAGACTTATATACGGCTACTGATAATGCTGTGCGCGTGGCGAACTACTGGGCCTCAAAAGTTTAAGACTGATTGCCATCAACTCGCCAAGATGAAGCAAGCTGTATGGCGCGTACTTACAACAAAAACTACACTTCAAAGAATTACAAGTCGGAAAGATGATCCTAATCCTACTAACGTACTTCTTGCCTCATTTCCTCACTTGAACATCATCTTCCAGGGTAATTCTAGAAGAAACGCATCCGATATTAAAGCTATCCGCGATGGGCGATATTAACACCACGCGCGCGTTAGAGGCCGCTGACAACCTGACCACCGGCCTTATTGAGAACACCTACTACGAGTCCGTCGGCCTCAGCCGATACGACTGCATCTATATTTATACAGGTGAGATTACTTTAATACATAGACAGTTCTGAAATTCCAATATTTTAAGCCCTAATTTCGTTTTGAGAAGTGGCCAAATCCCTACTAATATTATAAATGTGAAAGTAACGAATAAACCAGTGAGCCTATTTTGATGAAATTTGGTTCAGACATAGAATAGACCCTGAGGAACAACATAGGCTACTTTTTATCCGGGAACGGGAGGTAGGTCCCTCGGGAAGCGGGCGAAGCCGCTGGCAGAAGCTGTGTTCATAAAAAAACATTTTTTTCACTATTTAAATAAAAACACAAAACATTTTCTATTTTTGAAAATAGCATCAGTTTTGTTTTTGAATGCGGTCAGTAATTAGCAACGCTTGAATGATAAAGAGATTAAATTCAAGGTTGGATGTACTTCTTAATATATACGTGTAAATTACGTAAATTACGTGGCTATCTATTATGCAAAATGATTTTTTTTAAACCTAAATCTATACTAATACTTAATATTATAAAGCTAAAGAGTTTGTTTGGTTGAACGTACTAATCTCAGGCACTACTGGTCTGATTTGAAAAATTCTTTCAGTGTTAAATAGCCCATTTATTGAGGAAGTCTATAGGCTACTTTTTTATCCGGGTGCGGGGATGCGGGTGAAGCCGCTGGCTGAAGCTAGTAAACTATATGTCTTAAAATTATTCCAGGCATGGTGATAGCATTAGTCGTGGTCTCCCTGCTCCGTTCGTTCATGTTCTTTTCGATGGCGATGCGCGCGTCCACCCGGCTGCACAACAACATGTTCTCGTCCATCACGCGTGCTCCGATGCGGTTCTTCCACGTCAACCCGTCCGGCAGGATCCTCAACAGGTTCTCTAAGGATATGGGCGCTGTGGATGAAGTGCTGCCTTCTGCGTTATTGGATGTTCTACAGGTAAGGACATGTTGGGTTGAGGTTGGATTTTGAAGGAACTGTGGGAATTCTTGTGCCCTGTTCAGAGTGTGGATAAAGATGATTTTTATTTAATTAATTTATTAACGACGTTAAAACTATTGGATTACCATGTGGTTAATATAGAGAATTGTCCTTGTCTCTTCTTAATAATATCGTAGAAGCTCAAGTAATTTCACAGTTAACCGACTTTAAACTTTATACTCTCAACAATAAGGTCGAAATTATAAACCAAATGTTGAATAAATACATTTTCTTTGCAGATCGGCCTCTCTCTAATCGGTATCGTAGTAGTGGTGGCGGTAGTGAACTACTGGCTGCTGGTGCCAACGGTGGCCATTGGCTTCGTGTTCTACGGCCTGCGTATCTTCTACCTGTCCTCCTCGCGCAGCATCAAGCGCCTCGAGGGTGTGAGTGAGTCATCTCTGACGCATAGCGCGACCATTTCTTTAGACTAACCTGCCAGCTACATTCGGTGCTTACGGCCTTTTTGTTCGAATATTCAAAATGCCTGATTTTTTTTCTCCAAGGAGTTTTAATGTGTTCTTTTTTTTACGTGTTTGCAAGCAAACAGCTGTTTTTGTTTCATTATTCGAATACAAGGCCCGATGCAGAAGTATTTATTTTTACTAATTATGTTCAGATTAGCCACAGTCTTTGTGAGTCATAATACCATGTAGCATAGCGTTAACTTAAAATTATCATAGACCATTTAATTACATCAGTAGTGGCTTAATGCTAAGCAGTTTAAAACTTAACTTGGTGTGTCTTTGACCAAGTTCAAGCGCATGGTAATAGTTCTTTAAAAATATATTGTTAATGCATGATAATGCCAGGTTTAAAATACTGTATAATAAGCTTTAAACTACTAGTACCAAGCTCATACCCAATTTTTACAAAAATATTAAACGGTCATCATTTACAACATCCAAATTTTATTACAAAAACTTTGATAAAATACATTATTTTATAGTGCTTTTATTTTAGCATGAGTTCCCTGGCAGTTCATATCTGACAGTTAGAGTGATGTAACCTAACGAAACTTAATCGATTATTTTATTAAATCGAATCGGTTGACAAAGAAAATGGAATCGGAATTTAAAATTTTTCATATGGCCACTACTATACATCGATTTTTTTCGATTCAGTAACTTGCGTCAATCTCTATTGACGCAAGTCACATTCCGTTTCGTTTATCTGTCATTTTCGACATTGTTTTAACTCATATTTTTTTACATCGATTATTTAATTTATTAGCCATTAATATTTATTTAGTTCATTTAAAATATGAAAAAATATCGTTTACTGGGTAATTTTCAACATTATAGATTACAATTTTTTAAATATAATTTTATTTTGTGCTTTGTTCGTTAAGCTTTTATTAGCAGTTTGCGTGTATGATAAAAATTTGAACTGTCAGGGAAGCTCATTCATAACGCGAAATGTGGTTTATAGTAACTTTTGCAAATGTCGAACTAAAACAAAAAGTATTATCAAGTTCATTCGATCTCTGTTAAGTAACGCTTTTCACATAGCGATTTTTGCCGCGCATATACGCTCCTGTTTGCCTTTACACACTGCACATTCGGCGTCATCGTTCAAACGCTCGTTGTGTCAGAAATTTTTGATCGCGGTCGTAGCACGTATTTCGTTCGTACTTTCGAATATTAAAATTTTGCTGTTTGATAAACCGGCAAAGTGTACGCACGTATTATGACAGTGGTGTTTGTGTCCCACAGCTGCGCAGCCCGTTGTTCTTCTCACTGTGAACGCGTCGCGCAGGGCATCACCACTTATCTGCCGCGTTTGTGGGCCAAGAGGCTCTTATTCAGGGAGTTCTAACCATCAGGATCTGCATAGACTCGTGTCGTGGTAAGTGACCTCCTTTGTCTTATTTCTGCATTTTTTTGTTTATTGACTAGTTTCTGCATGCAGTTTCACCCGTACCCGTGTTGATACTTATTGATAATAATGTACTATTATTATTGTCTGGCTTATGATGTTATAAGCTAACTCAACCCAAACCAAAAATTAAGTGAAACATTGAGCCAAAAGTTCTATTTATTTATTTTTGACATAATTCCATTTAAACTATTAAACAGCCTTGTAAAACTTAAGTTATTACTTTCATGGTATCTCATTCATGCCAGCTCCGAGAGCGTTCGGCTTCTGTGTTTGGATCTTGTATTGCGTTGTTTACATCGCCATGGTAACGATGTAGCTTCTCTCTATCTTCGGCCACGAGTAAGTCTATTGCGAAAGTTCATATACCCAATACTCAAGTACTGCACATTACCATATTACTTTATAAAAACAATCCATTACTTGTGTTTTGTAGACGAATACGAGGTAACGTCGGCGTTAGCTTAAACAGGCCATGGGCCTAACGGGCAGTGTCCAATGGGGAATGTTGTCTAGTCCATCCGAGTCTAGAATAATTCAATTTGACTCGTGTTGGAAGGTTAAGCTCATACTCAATCTATGAAATCAGCGTGTTTATACTGTAGTTCTTGTAAAGCGTACAAAACTAACTTGACCGCTAAAGTTAGCCTGTTATCAACTTATCAGTGTATCTTATTAGGAAGGAGATTAATCGATTCTATTGTCTGCAGCATATCCCTTCTGGAATAATTTCAATAACTTTTTGTATCGGTTTATAGAATAGGTATTAGACTAATATCTTTATTTAGGGTTAATGTCATACATTCTGTGTAAGGCTAAATATAACGATCAGATAGGTTGTTTGAAAATCCGCCCGTAAATTCTAACTTGCCTATAATTTATTTCGGTAACATTTGTTATAATAAATTACATAATTTATTATAATGAATTTTCTTTTTTTTTTCTTAGAATACAAGAATATTCAAAACAATAGAATCCGAACCCACCGCTACTGTCTGCGCCGGTACAAGAAGCCGCCGCCGTCTTGAGCCCGGAGGCGGGCCGCATCGAGTTCCCGCTACGTGTCCTTGTTATCTTTACGGCCCGCCGACCGGCCCGGCTCTCAAGACCCTAGGCATTTCGTCATTCGAGCCGCGGGAGTTAAGGTCTCGGCGCATCGTCTTGGTCAGAATCTGTGCGCTTGTGGGAAGTTTCCTTCACTCCTTATCAAGCGTTCTATTAGGTAAGTGGTATCCTTTATTGTTTTGCATAAAACTTTAATTTGCTACTGACTTTGAGTGCTTTTAGTTAACATCTTTTGCAATACTTTTCAGAAAAAGTGCATTATTAAAAGTAGTATCAAGTTTAACTTGTTATAACTTAAAATAAATGAAAGTGTTAATGTGGGTCTCCTCTATTTTTCAGGTTATGTGTTTATCTAATTATAGTAATTCATTAATCATATTTTTATTTTTAGTTTTATAAGGGCGTCTTTCCTAACATAAAATTGTCTTTTTGTGGTTATAACATTATCAGTGGTCCTTTACTACATTAACCATTGCACTCTATTCTGCCTTACATTTGACCAAAACTCTCTAACATAAATCCTTAACCTACCAGTGCTTAGCAAACAAATCGAAGGCGAGATCATTTAATCGACTCGTGTCGCGAGGACGTCCGCAGTCTTGGTGTCTGCTACGACGCTGCGCAGCCATGCTGTCCATTCATCCCGCAGGTCGGTGCTTCTCCGTTGCATCCATGCTCCACAACCCTCTACCCCTTCGACGAGTATTTTCCCCGACAGGTGCTCTTTGTGAGATTGCGTTCTCTCGTAGAGTAGCGCATTTGCTTGTAATAATATAGAACACTTGCTTCCGGCCAGCGGGTTTTGCCCGTGCGTCCTGTTTTAAGCATTCCTCTAATAAAAGGTTATTCTAAGACTGTGAAAATAATAAATAAAGAATTTTTCAATCGGACCGTAGTTCCTAAATTAATGGTGTGTTTAAAAAAACTCTTCAGCTTTTTATATTATTGAGTATTAGATTTCGATACTACTAGCGAATTTTTAATTACTCAGGAAAGTTGAATCAGGATATGAATATGCGTAAAAAAGATTCCGCCTTCAAAAATCTAATTACGCATAACGGGCTTATTCAGAAGCGTTAACGCCGTTACCAGATAGTTGTACAGTTAAAGCTTCAAGTGTTGGCACCGCGTTCAAAGCGCGAACCTGTCACGTTCAGCTTTCGCGCTTTTAAAACGGAGGCTCGATAATTCCGCTATCTTTGACTCACCGCTATTAAATAAAAACTGAAATTATATTAAAGTTTACTTGAATGATTGTGTTTATCTAGGGGAACTAAAAGGAGGCTCTCTTTGGTGACGGATGCTGCCGGTCGGGGCTGTTTTCTGTTGCTGCATGTTCTGGTGCAGGCTGGGTCCAAACTTCTCGGTGGGCAGCGCCAGCTCGGTCTGCCTCGTCCGCGACGCACGTGTCGCCGCAACAAGCTTGCATCGTGCTCGACAGGCCATCCGCCAAACGTCGAACCCGCAGTACGTATTGTACTTTATATAGCTACTAGCTTTCTGCCAGCGTTTCACTCGCGTCCCGTGGAAACTACACGCGCGCCCCGGTATAAAAAGTAGCTATAGCCTTCCTCGATAAATGGACTATCTAAACACCTGTTAGATATCTAACATTAGTTAGATCCTGAGATCAGCGCGTTTCAAACAAACAAACAAACTCTTCAGCTTTACAATATTAGTATAGTATTAAATTAACACGGCTAATGATACGGTGTTTCAGAGTTTATTGATGCTGTTTCAGTAATTATTTTTTAAAACTTTCGCTCGCGATTGTACACATTCTCCTCCGACGTTTCGGCCGAATTGCGAAACATGCGGTTTTAAAAAAAAAAGAGGATTGAATAAGTGTCTGAAAGCTAGTCAGTAGCTAGTTCAATTTTTGGCGAGTCAGAAAAGCGCTTAAATTTCAGTATCATTTTAAGAATACGTTTATTTCAGGACTGATGCCGCTTATACAACTTACAATTAAAACCAAATTCGCCGAGTGCACCGTGCTCACAATTGCTCATGTCCGTTGAAACACTAGGTTCTGGACTCGGATAAGGTATGTACCTTATATTACAGCTTATCATTTTATGCTATTTGAATGACCTTTTAATATTTAGGCTGCCCACGTCAGACTTCTTGTAG
>NWSH02000519.1:8862232-8886235 GCA_002382865.2 Heliothis virescens | reverse complement strand
AATAACATAATTACATAATTAATGAAAAAAAAATATCTTGTTTCTAACCCTTTAACAACCAACAGTTTCACTTGTGAAGGGTTAACAAGAATGCAGCTAACAATGCATGAAATGCCCCATTCACAAAGAAAAGCACTAGCGTTAATGAAACACTTTTTCTGTAAAGTCGATACGTATATTAAATAAGAACAGGGAACAGGATTATAATTAACTTGCTGAAAATTCAGTATGCAAATAACAAAGAGCTTGTATTACCACAAAATGGGTTCTAATGCCCAATTGTTGCGAGGATTAGGTAGTGACTGTGATAAGCCGACGGGATATAGCTGATTTTATGTTGAAGAGATATAGTGTCAAACCTTTTATTTCGACAGTTTATTTCTATCATCAGGTCGTAAGTCATCACATCATCGCTCCAGCCCTTTTCTAACGAAATACTAGATTTCTTGTTAATTTGTGCAAAAAAGTTAGAAAACCAAATTTACCAGGCCAGCAGTTATGATTACCGCGTTGGTAAAACAAGTATTTTTACAAAACGTCAATTTAATGTAAATCACATAACATGTTTTGGTTCAGAATCTTACTTATAGCACACAACAACATAACTATACTATCGGTAAACAAGCAGACGAGCGCCCTGAACCATAATATGATTAACGAAAATGTATGCATTATATATATAGCGTTTGAAATAAACAGGCTTCATTATCATATGTATGCACACCAAACCATGCCTTCAGATAATTAAGTGCTTTTAAATAATTAAATTGATGGCAATTTCTAACGGACGAACAGCCCTCGAATTCGCAATGAAATCTCCAAATTACTAGTATTAATGTCAAATGAGAAGTAGTTTTTTTGTGTAGTTAATTTATGTTACGTAACTTACTCGTATCTGAACAGTACCAATTTTAGACAAACACATAGAATATATTTTACTACCGTCTTGTTAATAAGGCAGTTAATTAAATGATTTCCCAAAAGATTTTAGCTACTGCTTCTGTAAAATTAATTTTATCACGAGCAAAGTATGTATTATCTTGCTTAAATTTATTTCTATAGTTTAGTAATCAAAATTATTTGCCTTTTACATTCCATAAATAAAAATAAATAAAAGGCAAACCTGGGGAACACTCGAAACGACTAAAATTCATACTATAAATATATGTAAACTACTTTTCGTGCGCAAAAGTAATTACGTCCCGTCGCAAAGAGTATACGACTATATCTATCCGCTTATTCACTTCATAACTTCTAAATCGCTCCCTTATTCCTATGCCATGTACCTCTTCCCTAACCTTTTGTATTACTATGTCCACCGAGTAACAGTTAATAGACGACGCTAAACTAAGCTTTTATTAAGTTTTAACTGACTTGTTCCCCCGGCTTATAATGTTTCTATACGCAATGTTTAAGTGCTTCAATGAGTGCAACTTCGTGTGGAAATTATGAATTCTATTTGTACAAATTAGTGTTAGTTGTTTTAAAATTTTGCATTTGGAGTGCTTTTTATTAAAGTATTTTAATTAAAAGCTAGTACAAAATCACTATGGCAACGCTTGCGCGACGTCCCGTGTTGAGTGACTCATCTTCATGACTTTACAATTCTGACAGACATTATGCCAGGAGCTCTCTCCAAAACAAAAACAACATAAGAAGTGTGAAGCAGGCATAATTGACCGTCTTTGTAATTCTTGACGTTCGAAAACGTCCTGTTTTTCAGCTACATTGAATAAACGTATTTCATTTTGATTTTCAACACATTAAATCGGAATTCCAGTATTCTTATTAACTCTTGAACTGTCTTCTCAATCCCATTTGACCTTCAATAACCACTTCTATAAAGCTTTTATACAAAACAGTCGTATTCTTCAAAGTCCATTACAATCTGAGACCAGTCCGTGAAAGAGTTGGCAAGGCTGACTCCAGTCACGTGAAACGCTTCGTATGGGTATGAAAACGTGCCGCATGACGTGGAAAAAGACCTTAGTTGCGTCAGAAACCACTTAGAATACACAGTTTCTAACAAACAGATTCTCCGTCTATTTGAGAAAATGAAATCCTGTTGTCCTTTCTGCTGTTACAGTAGACCAATGTCAATCTTATTTTCCTATACCTCAAAATCGTCGCCTACAGTATATACAGTTACGAAATATATTTTTTGAAAGAGATTTTTATTTAACTTTCTTCATTTACTGGCAAACACAATGGTACTCAGCTGCCACTTAGTTTACAGGCCGCTTTCACTTCTAGTACATTTTTTTGCTCGGTTTTCCATGGATCTCCAGTGGCAAAAAGGCCGTAAACAATTGACAACTACACGTCCAAACCGCATCCTTCAGTCGCGTCGGGTGTGTCCGCGCTTTAGACTTAACCGAGCGGAAAATCTCGCCGGTTCTATATACACTAGAAGTCGACCCAAACTATTCAAGCAGATGATTCGACTCCACCCAAACAAACGCGTCTAATTTTAATCGATGTTAAACACTCAAAAACACTCATAAATCTTCCTAAATCCTTACTTAAAGTGAAAGCTTCCAACCGCCAAAACAAAACCCCTACTTATTCCTTCAAACTTTGTAACCTTAAAACCAATTAGATGGACCCGGTATTCCCGTAAGAATTTTCCCAAAGCCATACACGCTATCACCCGTGTTTCCAATAATTTTTACTAGTATAAATAATGCATCAGGCGCTGCGACGTGTTCCCAAGATATTGTTAGAGGCGTATTAAACTCACGCGTACCTACTATATTATGGGACCCATAAGAATTGTTTTTATTGAAAAAACTCTGTGGAGTTCTGGTGTTATGTTCATTTAGTTTCCGCTACCCAGAAGGTAAAAACGGACCCTATACTAAACTTCGTGTCTGTCTGTCTGTCTCCAGGCTCTATCTTCATAAACCTGGTAGCTAGAAACAAATACTAAGAAGTAGATAACAAAATACTAAAAATTATAACGTGTATTTACATATTTGTATGAAAAACAAAGTATTGCTGCCCCGAAAAATGATTGTATTTGGTTAATTGTAGTAAAAGATACGCAACTTGGCCTTTGAGATAATTTTACTAAGTTATTACATTGAAACTATAGTATCTGTGCGAAACAACGGAAACATTCGAAATTATTATTAACTATTAAAATGCAAATAATCATTTTCTTTAATGACAAGCTAAAACTTATTTGAAAAATCTGTTTAAAGTCAATTAAAAAAAAAATCGTTTTTAAACAAGGACACCATTATTAAAGTAAAAGTAAACCAAAAGCATTTTGCTCTTAACGCGTTTCCTTTCGAAATTCCACAAGTATTGGAAAACCTATGATTTTCTTTCTCATGCCAAAACATGCATTCTTATTATATTACAGCTAGGATTTTTAATCCTAGAAATCGTTCCCTAAAAGAAATATCACACTCATTATCCCAAAATAACCAAAACTCTCCCTACAATCCATTAATAATCAATTTTCCGTCCATGTTTTCAGGAACTGAAATAAAAACTGCAATCACATGCCAGAAAGGGCATGTTCTATCCCTGTAACCTTAGGGAAATAGTTCAGTTCGTGTATACGCTGTTCATACGAAACTATGTTGCTACCCGATATATGCAATACACACACACACTTGCAAAAAGATAAAAAACATGACCTACATTTTTAAATGAACCTTCCATTGCCGGTAAGAGTTCACCCTAAAAATATATCACAAAGTTCAATAATTAATACGCACCCAAATTCCGTTTTGGGCAGCTGAGCGAGTGCGTTCTGACACTTTACTGACTAAAAACCCACCGGTTCCTCTGAGACCCTTTGTGCTAAGCCGCGTAATCTTTCGAATAATCCCGCACCCCCGATATAGGTACTGCGAAATAATAAAAATAAAAAATATAAATACAGGCCATAGTTATTTGTTCCATTTGGCTGTGTAATACTTAATCAATACAAAAAAGACAATATAAAAATGCAGAGAAACAAAAGTGGCACTTTTTATATCAATTAACTCTGTATAGCCATTTTTAAGAACAAACTACAGCCACTAAACTCATTTTTAACAACCTATTTTTTTCACTCTCGCATCCCAGACATTCCCTGACAGTCGCTGGTACCTTCTCTCAGAGCAGAGACAACACAGCCATACTGCCCGTCGTTTTAATCTAGAACCATTCACGTGCTGAAAATAGGAATAATTAATGAACAGTTCTTTCCTGAATGGCTTGGCCACCCACGGTGGTACCTAGCGGTACGGTCGCAAATCTCCAGAAAGTACTATGGCGCGTCAAGAATTTGTGTATTATGGCATCTAAGAGCTGTACCTAGCCGCGTCCACTTGAGCGTGTCTCAGTGCTCAGCAACGCCTGATCCTCTCTCATAGATCTGCTGTATTTATTCAGCACACTGCCGTTCGCGCGTTGCTGGGCTCCGCGTCCGACCTGGTGGACCAGCTACTGGTGAGTCAGTTCTTTGTAGCCAAGTGTACGGCGCCCGTACCGAGCGCGGCCTGCAACGCCTGCCTCGTGCTGCACATTGCTGCTGGTGGCCACGCTCGCGCAGCTGCTGGGCTCCGCGTTCCGACTGGTGGACCAGCTACTGTGAGTCATGGCTTTCAGCTATCACAAACCTGATCTCTGTGGCTGCAATGTGCCCTAACACGTGTACAGTTAAAGACTTATATACGGCTACTGATAATGCTGATGCGCGTGGCGAACTACTGGGCCTCAAAAGTTGACTGATTGCCATCAACTCGCCAAGATGAAAGCAGCTGATATGCCGCGTTATTACACAAAAACTACCTTTCAAAGAATTACAAGTCGGAAAAGAATGATCCTAAATCCTACTAACGTAATTCTTGCCCTCAAATTTCTGCTCCCCCTTGATCATTTTCATCTTCACTGTGGCGATTATTAAATTGCTGAGATCGCCATCCCTATATTTAGTACGCCTCTATCCCGCTGCGTTTTTAACAATTGGGCGAACATTATACGACACCACTGCGCGCGTAAGCGAGTTACCCGTGACAACAAACGCCTATAGAACCCACCTCTGGCAGTGCACTTATTGTAGAACAACCTACTCTACGCTCCCAATCCCTGCCGTCGACCCGTGACGACATGCCGTTATTTTCAAACCTCGATAATAAATAATCACAACTGTGTAAAGTACGTTTCAATACATCAAAAGTAACCTAAGACTCAAGTCTGACATAATGTTTTAAGCACCCATAATATTACCGCTGTATTATGCGTAGTCAAGAACCAAGATGCCCATAAAGGAGAACATACTGATCATTTTATCCTAAAAATCTCACTCAGCAAATAATATAATATAAGCTGAAGTTATTACCATAATAATACAAAGACCCTCTCATATATCTCTGGATACTTCATATTCCTATCGATCTACAAATACAGCCACCTAGAAAGGTTTAAATTCAACAAACATATTTGAGACACTTACTGTATCCGGGGGGGGTAGGTCCACTGACGTAGTAAGCGGGGCTAAGAGCACCTGCGTGAGAACGCCCTCTGTCATCAATTAATCCATTTTTTCTACCGCTTCTTCTAGCTCACACATTCTGTATCTGCATACAATAGCATAATACCAAGATTTACATTTGTTGCACTCTCGTTAGAAGATGCCGGTCAGTAAACTAGCACTGCCGAACGTGTAACTTAGATATAAAAGAGAATCATTAAATCCATTATGGCATTATGTCTTCTTAACACTAGTGGACATACCCGTAGTAGAATTACCGAATTAAATACCGCGTAATCTAATTATACGTCACTGCTCCTGATTTGTACCCATACCGATCCGTATGCTAGTAAGCTAATAATGTATAGCTGTAACGGATTTATTGTTTTTATGGTTCATTGTGAGTGCTACCATAGTCTCAGTGACCACTCTCCTAGGTGCCTGATTGAGCATAATGTATAATCTTCTAGATGGTGAAATGAAAATAGTTCCCTAATTATATGACCGGAAGTGTTTATCGAGCTACCTTTATTTCTCCTCGTGAGGAATCCGGTGTGGAACGATGCTTGTCGAGTCGTGGTGACAGAACCCAGACTAGGTCAAAAGCATGATAAACTTACCTATTAAATGTATCCGTCTTCTTCCTGTTAAACAGGTGATAGCACAACTAAGTCCAGAATGGTGAGCTGCCATTCTCTTCTCCTCCGTTTCGATTTTCTAATGTCTATCATCCTTATTCGGAGCGGACGAAGACCTTACTGCCGCAGCCTGACTGCCACCACCTGACACGCAACACAAACATCCGTCCTGCTGCGTCCACCATTTCAACGCCGTCCACCTCTGCGTTTCTCAATCTCCACACACCGTTACACGACATCACCTCCACTCACTAATCTGCGACCAGCGCCAAGACGATCGAAGTTCATCTTAGGCCTAGACATAGGGCCCGCTTGCGATGGTGTGACTCACCAAGTGTGCGCTAAGCCGCCTCCTGCGTTGCTAAATATGAGGTGTTCACCATTGTAAAGAACTTTTATGAGGATATGTCGGTTACTAGATCTCTCGACCACTCACAGAAGTACTACGGTATACCTCTGTGCCCTGCATAAGACTAGCAACTCAATCAGATGCCCCACTTTATAAATTTTTATTCTAATTACTTTTCTATAGCATGGAAGAGCGTGAGTCAGATAAAGATGATAGTCTTACTACATATTAACTTTCAATTTATTAAATCTACGTACTGAGAAGACTATTTGGAAACTATGTCCCCTCATTCGAGATTTTATTAAATTATAGCGAAACATATGGCATGATATGACCTGATGTACTTCATCATTCTTTATATAATATCGTAGAAGCTCAAGTAATTCACAGTTAACCGACTTTAACTTATACTCTCAACAATAAGGTCGAATTATAAACCAAATGTTGAATAAATACATTTTCTTTGCAGATCGGCCTCTCTCTAATCGGTATCGTAGTAGTGGTGGCGGTAGTGAACTACTGGCTGCTGGTGCCAAACGTGGCCATTGGCTTTCTTTCTACGGCCTGCGTATCTCTACCTGTCCTCTCGCGCAGCATCAAGCGCCTCGAGGGTTGAGTGAGTCATCTCTGACGCATGCGCGACATTTCTTTAGACTAACCTGCAGCTACATTCGGTGCTTACGGCCTTTTGTTCGAATATTCAAATGCCTGATTTTTTTTCTCCAAGGTTTAATGTGTTCTTTTTTTTACGTGTTTGCAAGCAACAGCTGTTTTTGTTTCATTATTCGAATACAAGGCCCGATGCAGAAGTATTTATTTTTACTAATTATGTTCAGATTAGCCACAGTCTTTGTGAGTCATAATACCATGTAGCATAGCGTTACTTAAATTATCATAGACCATTTAATTACATCAGTAGTGCTTAATGCTAAGCAGTTTTAAACTTAACGTGTGTGTCTTTGACCAAGTCAAGCGCATGGTAATAGTTCTTTAAAAATATATTGTTAATGCATGATAATGCCAGGTTTAATAAATACTGTATAATAAGCTTTAAACTACTAGTCCAAGCTCATACCCAATTTTACAAAAAATATTAAACGGTCATCATTTACAACATCCAAATTTTATTACAAAAACTTTGATAAAATACATTATTTTATAGTGCTTTTATTTTAGCATGAGTTCCCTGGCAGTTCATATCTGACAGTTAGAGTGATGTAACCTAACGAAACTTAATCGATTTTTTATAAATCGAATCGGTTGACAAAGAAAATGGATCGGAATTTAAAATTTTTCATATGCCACTACTATACATCGATTTTTTTCGATTCAGTACTGCGTCAATCTCTATTGACGCAAGTCACATTCCGTTTCGTTTATCTGTCATTTTCGACATTGTTTTAACTCATATTTTTTTACATCGATTATTTAATTTATTAGCCATTAATATTTATTTAGTTCATTTAAAATATGAAAAAATATCGTTTACTGGGTAATCAACAAAGATACAATATTTTAAAATAACTTTATTTTGTTGGTTTGTTGTTATAGCTTTATAGCAGTTTGCGTGTGATAGAAAAAATTGAACTGTCAGGGAACTCATCATAACGCGAAAATGGTATAGTAACTTAGCAAAGCGAAACTAAAACAAAAAGTATCAAGTTCATTCGATCTCTGTAAGAACGCTTTCACACTAGCGGATTTTGCCGCGCATATACGCTCCGTGTACCTTACACACTGCACATTCGAGCGTCATCGTTCAAAACGCTCGTTGTCAGAAATTTTGGATCGCGGTCGTAGCACGTATTCGTTCGACTTTCGAATATAAAATCTGCTAGTTTGAAAACGGCAAGTGGTACGCACGTATAATACAGTGGTGTGTGGTCCCCACAGCTCGCAGCCCGGTGTTCTCTCACCTGAACGCGTCGCTGCAGGGCATCACCACTATCCGCGCGTTTGGGGCACAAGAGGCTCTTATCAGGGAGTTCGATAACCATCAGGATCTGCATAGCTCGGCGTGGTAAGTGACCGTCCTTTGTCATTATTTCTGCATTTTTTTTGTTATTGACTAGTTTCTGCCAGCAGTTTCACCCGTAACCCGTTGATACTTATGATAATAATGACATTATTATTGTCTGCTTATTAGAGTTATAAGCATACTAAACCCAAACCAAAATTAAGTGAAACATTGAGCCAAAAGTCTATTTATTATTATTGACATAATTCATAAACTAATAAACAGCTTGTAAAACTTAGTTATTACTTTCAGGTACCTATTCATTGCCAGCTCGAGAGCGTTCGGCTTCTGGTTGGACTTGGTATGCGTTGTTTACATCGCCATGGTAACGATGAGCTTCCTCGTCTTCGGCCAGAGTAAGTCTATTGCGAGTTCATATACCCAATAACTCAATACTGCACATACATATTTACTTTTTAAAACAATCCATTACTTGTGTTTTGTAGACGAATACGGAGGTAACGTCGGGTTAGCCATAACACAGGCCATGGGCCTAACGGGCATGTTCCAATGGGGAATGCGTCAGTCCACCGAGCTAGAAAATCAAATGACCAGTGTTGAAAGGTAAGCTCATCAATCTATGAATCAGCTTTTTATTACTGTAGTTTCTTGTAAAGGTACAAAATAACTTGACGCTAAAGTTAGCTGTTTATCAATGCAGTTGACTTATTAGGAAGGAGAAAATCGTCTACTGTGCAGCGAATCGCCTTCTGAAAATTTCAATAACATTTTTATCGGTTACTAGAAATAGGTATTAGACATAACTTTTATGGGGTTAATGTCAACATTCTGTAGTAAGCAAAATAACAGATAGATAGGTTGTTGAAATCCGCCGTAAATTCAGACTTGCTAATTTATTTCGAACATTGTTATAAAAATACATAATTATTATAATGAATTTTCTTTTTTTTTTCTTTAGAATACAAGAATATTCAAACATAGAATCCGAGCCACCGCTACAGTCTGCGCCGGACAAGAAGCCGCCGCCGTCTTGGCCGGAGGCGGGCCGCATCGAGTTCCGGCACGTGTGCCTGTACTACGCGCCCGCCGACCCGCCCGTGCTCAACGACCTCAGCTTCGTCATCGAGCCGCGGGAGAAGGTCGGCATCGTCGGCAGAACTGGCGCTGGGAAGTCCTCACTCATCAATGCGCTATTTAGGTAAGTGTACCTTTATTGTTTGCATAAACTTTTAATTGGTACTGAAACTGTTGATGTGCTTTAGTGAACACGGCAATATTTCAGAAAAAGTGCATTATAAAAGAAGTATCAAGTTTACTGTTATAACTAAAATAAATGAAAGGTTAATGTGGGTCCCTCGTATTTTCAGCTTATGTGACTAATTATAGTAATTCATAATTTAATTTATTATAGTTTTAAAGGGCCCTAACATAAAATGTCTGTGGTGGTATTATAACATTATCAGGGGTCCTACTAATTAACCAGCACTCTATTCCCTAATTTGACAAAACCCTAACATAAAATCTTAACCACCAGGCTAGCAACAATCGAAGGCGAGATCATAATCGACGGTCGCGAGACGTCGCAGCTGGGGCTGCACGAGCTGCGCAGCCAGCTGTCCATCATCCCGCAGGAGCCGGTGCTGTTCTCCGGCACCATGCGCCACAACCTCGACCCCTTCGACGAGTACCCCGACCAGGTGCTCTGGAGAGCGCTCGAGGAGGTTAGCATTTGCTTAGAATAATATAGAACACTTGCTTCCGCCAGCGGTTTTGCCCGCGTCCTGTTAAGGCATTCCTCGATAAAAGGTTATCTAAGACTGAAAAATAAATAAAGAATTTTTCAAATCGGACCGGTAGTTCCTGAAATAAGGGTGTTTAAAAAACTCTTCAGCTTTATATTATTAGTATAGATTTCGATACTACTCGCGAATATACTCAGGAAAGTTGAATCAGGATGGAATATGGCGTAAAAAAGATTCCGCACTTCAAAAAATCTATTACGCATACACGGGCTTATTCAGAAGCGTTAACGGTTACCAGTAGTTGTCAGTTATATAGTCAAGTGTTGGCACGCGCGTCAAAGCCGCGAACTGTCAGTTCAGCTTTCGCGCTTTTAAAACGGAGCCGATAATCCGCTACTTTGACACCGCTAAATAAAACTGAAAATATTTAACAAGTTTATTGAATGTGTGTATCTAGGTGGAACTAAAGGAGGCGGTGACGGAGCTGCCGGCGGGGCTGTCGTCGCGCATGTCGGAGGGCGGCGGCAACTTCTCGGTGGGGCAGCGCCAGCTCGTCTGCCTCGCGCGCGCCATCGTGCGCCGCAACAAGCTGCTCGTGCTCGACGAGGCCACCGCCAACGTCGACCCGCAGTACGTATTGTACTTTATATAGCTACTAGCTTCTGCCAGCGGTTTCACTCGCGTCCCGTGGAAACTACACGGCGCACCCGTATAAAAAGTAGCCTATAGCCTTCCTCGATAAATGGACTATCTAACACCTAGTTAGATATCTAACATAGTAGATCCTGAGATCAGCGCGTTCAAACAAACAAACAAACTCTTCAGCTTTACAATATTAGTATAGATAAACTTACACGCTAATGATACGAGTGTTTCAGAGTTTATTGATTGCTGTCTTCAGTAATTATTTTAAAACTTTCGCGACTTGTACACATTCTCTTCTCCCGACGTTTCGGCCGAATTGCGAAACATGGTAAAAAAAGAGGGATTGAATAAGTAGTCTGAAAGCTAGTCAGTAGCTAGTCTAATTTTTGGGCGAGTCAGAAAAGCGCTTAAATTTCAGATCATTTTAAGAATACGTTTATTTCAGGACTGATGCGCTTATACAAACTACAATTAGAAACAAATTCGCCGAGTGCACCGTGCTCACAATTGCTCATCGTCTGAACACTGTTATGGACTCGGATAAGGTATGTACCTTATATTACAGCTATCATTTTATGCTTATGAATGAACCTTTTAATATTTAGGCTGCCCACGTCAGACTTCTTGTAGGACAGATAAATCAGGCCATTTTTTATAGGTTGTGTGCGTTGCTCTAATGGTATCTATGTGTTCTATTTTTATCCTACAAAAAATCGGAGATAGATTAATCGGACTTGAGCGGGCTACCATACTTTTTCCTTCTAACCGACTTAAAAAAAAAAGAATGAGGTCAATTCGACTGCCTGAATATTTTTTCCTTACACAATCTTTACTTACTGCATCCAAGTGCTGATGTAAAACTTGTCACCCAGGTGTTGGTAATGGACGCGGGTCGCATGGTGGAGTTCGATCACCCGCACATGTTGCTGCAAAACGCGGACGGCATTCTGCGCGGCATGGTCGACCAGACCGGACGTGCCATGGCAGAGACGCTCAGCAAAGTCGCCAAACAGGTGAATATTTTGCTCATGATTTAATTTTATTGCTAATTAATTTTTCGTCGTCAGTCAAAATTTTAATGTGCCTTATTCTACTTTTCTGTCCATCAGGCCTATGAAAGTAAAATGGAGCAACAACAACAACCAGCGGGCACCTCGGAGTGATACAAATTAATGATAAATGTTAGGCTATGAATTAATTGTTCCTACAATCGAGATATTGTACAAAGGATCTGGTGATGGAGTGCATGGTGTGCGCATGCGATCTAACATCACGATTATTTCCCATTAAGTGAAATGATTATTTTTTAATTTGTAAAATATTATGGTTACCACTTCCACGACTAATAGGTGTATCATTGAAGGAACTTAAATAGCGCAGCGATGCATAAACATAACTCCATTGCATTGCGCGAAAATATAGAAATATTTCACGGTGTCATGCGTTTCGAACCGCATTGGACTTTTTGTAACAATGAGTTATATTGAAAAATAGTTCTGAGTAGAGTCGTTCATAGCAATTAGTAACGTGAAACGTTTTTTACAACATGTACTTATAAGCCCCCTCAAATTATGACATAATTGTAACTGCCAGTGTGTGGAGGTATTTCAAATTGCTTCGGTAATTATAACAGGAACTCGACAGTACTTAAGACAAATTAAACTTTTATAATGTTAGAAATGCGCGTTAGTAGTGGAAATGGTGATTTAATGTCACAAAATGTATTAGGTATTTTTTATAAAATGAAATATTTTTAAGAATATGTTTTATTATTATGTGACTTAGCTACTATGTTTTATAAACGACAAGTGAGATTTACAATTTTATTTTAGATAATAACAAATTGCATTCAGGTGTGTTTGTGGAAAACTGAATAATTTATAAACATGTTTGCATTCAATGCCAAATGTAATCTCGAATACCATTAAAATAGATAGATAATGTAATAAATTAACGGTCCAATAACTTTTGAGCTTTAAACAATTAGTTACGAGGTGCTATATGTGCTATCTTGTACTTAATGTAAGTGATCGATGACTGGTGAAGTGGTGACGTCACGCGCGACGGGCTCTCAACTATGTACTTATTCGAAATCAATCTTGTGAATTACTTAGATACTTGAAGTATCGATACCGAAGTGCTTAATTTTGAGAACTTGTATTTTTTATGAATATCACGTAGTTTTTATCCAATTATAATTTTAAACGTTATTGTTATTATTAATTTGAATTGAATGTGATGTAAAATGATTTGTGAAAACGTAATGTACGCCAATGTTATGTAAGTAAGAACTTGTTAATTGTTCGTTTATTGCAACAAAATAAAACAGTTTTTACGTATCAATAGCATTTGTTTATTTACATACAACATTTCAGTTAAGAAAATAGATTCTTATTGAAGAACTTTATCTCGTTTTGAACCTTCACTATAGGTTTAAGTGACCTTAAAACAATCTAAGTAATAATATTCTTTACGGAATGTATTGTTATAAACTATAATACTAAATGTTTACATTAATCAGTAACTTGCTAAGCTTCTTCGTATTACGAAACACATTACGTAAAAATACTCTTGTTTATAATAATATTTACATCAGTATTACTTACAACACATGTATCCGTTCAACTAGCTGACAGCCCGATCAGATGTTGTGATAGCATATCGAAGTCTCGTTTTGGAGTAATTCGTTCCAATTCTTAGAATCTGATCGGGGCCAATTAGCCGCACGGACACAACACAGAATTATAAAAAATAAAAAAAAAATACTTAAAGTAAGAGCCAGCAGTACAAAACACCAAACTTACATCCAGTTCTAGAGTCTTAAACATTGTTTTGGTTTGAAATGGTTTTTATATACTACCGTCTCTTTACAACAACATCCACACTTCGATTATCACAGAACCCTGAATCGTCGCAACTCGTTCTACACTCCGCTGTTTCCAAACAACATAAATTACTACAGTAAAAAAGATAAATTAAGAAATTCTTGTTCTAATCTAAAAGTTCGCACCGCGCGGTCTCATGAGTGAGTAGACGCGCGGATAGCGATACAACCTAACGCGGAATCCATCCGATATAATACTTGAAAGAGAAAAGTACACAAACAAATAGTAAGAAAATGAGATAAATATAAATAAAATAAATAGTGTAATACAACCGCAAACTTAAAACGAATTGTCATGATAGCTTTTCCATTGGCACAAGAGAAATGGAAAAAAATGAAAACGATGTTATAGTATCAGACGAAGAAAGATACTGAGATCTTAGAAAACTGTATACAGGTTTCAAATGGACCTACAACCTAATTACCGTAATGTGATATTGGATATTACAAATAGCTATAACTACTCACAGTCTTCGTACGAATAAATTGGCAGCGCGGGGTGTGTGGGGGAGAGGGGAGGGAGGGGACATAGTGTCTGTCACTGAGTGTCGCGAGTGTCACTGTCACTGTCCACACTGATAGCTGCCGCGTCGGCCGCTCTACACGAGCGCGGTGAGGCTCCCCGACCGACTGTACTTGTTGTCCTCCGCTTCAGTTGGGTTTGGTTTCGTCTGTAATTACACTCACATTATTAAGTTGTCCCACATTTCGTATTTCATGGTGCAAAATACACTGAACAAAAAAAGCTTTTGAAAGTGCAAAAAAAATGCATGCGCAATGTGCTGTAATTTTTTCAACTAAACAACGACTATTTCAGTATCTAGCATCTACACAGCAAAACAACCTTTTTTGCAAACCTGCTTAGAATACTCAAAACAATGTTGGCACGACCAAAAAACCATCAAAACAAAAACTATTTGCAACAAAAAGCAATACGTAAAACCGAGCAAATATTAGCCTTATTTTTTGTCCCACATCTCATTTCTGCGCTAAGGTTTTTCTTATATATCGAAGCTTTGTTTGTCCAGTGCGGGTACGTGAAGGCGTGTTACCTCAGTAACGGGTACGTACTTGTAGCTCGTGCGCGCTGGGCGGCAGCGGCAGCGCGAGGCGCAGCGACGTCCAGAACGCGCGCTCGTGCACGTGCCGCCACGCTACAAGTCGCGTACCGCGGAGTGTTGTCACCAAGCTCTCGCCGCCTTCCTTAGCTTCGCGCTTTAACTTTGGCAGGTCCTAGAAAAACAAAGTAATCCGTACTTATTATAAATGTTAAGGAAGTTGCTTTCGTGCTAAACCGCTAAACTAATTGATGTCAGTTTGGCAAGGAGATAGGTGCCACCCTGGATGATACAAGAAGATAAGCTCATTTTTCAAAGAGTACGGGATAATAGTCCCTCAGAAAGCGAGTGAAACAACTATACTTTTAAAATGTTTATTTAATATTAAGTGAATAAAAGAAGTTTCCACCAAATTTAATTTCATCGTTATACATAAAAAAGCCTCATGAGTGGACACAGATGTTGCATATTTTGAAACCGACTCTTGGTAATTAATGTGTCATACTCATAACAGTAACAATAATTCTCAGATATGTAATTATTCACAGACATTTACTCAGCAATGAATGTTTGCCAATAAAAACTTCTTACGCATATACACATCTATTTAAACAAACTATGTTTAGATTACCTTTTTATATTTATAGATTTTAATTCAGTATCAATGGTGGGGAAAACTTAATTATACGTAGTGACGTAATTGTTGATGGCAATACGTTTTAAATTCTACGAATTATCATCCACGTCAAGAGTATCTTTAACTTCTCACAATTTCTACCTCTATCCTAGTATTAAATGTTGAACATTTTTTCTAGTTTCTTTAGTAACAAGTCCTATACATAGAAAAAGGCTTACAAATGGAAACTTTTTTTTTAACTTTTCTCGAGCTTTCGCCCGGATCACTACTATCCACACTCGGACAAAAAGTAGTCGTATGTATTTGAGGCTTACTTAATGCTGTAAGGTTCCATCAAACTCCATTAGTATTATTCGCATTGCAGAGTAATAAATCTTTCCACACCATCCAATCTCTCGCGTCAATAAAGTGAGATAAGTTAATAAGACTAACCTGCAGTAAGACGACGACGGGCGGCAGCGGTAGAGCTCGCAGCTGCCGGAGCGCCGTGAGCAGCTGCTGCGCGGAGTACTGCGCCGGCGACAGCACCGCCACCAGCGACCGGCACCGCGCCGCCTCGCCGACCAGCTCGCTGTACCCTGCACCACACAACATGTAAATACGTTAGTAAAGATGGTCTAGTTACTAATGAAGATTTAGCCGTACCAATACTAGATGGAGGGAGGCAGTGGTGAAAGATACGAAGGAGTGCTGCCGAATGAGTAAGATTGGTCTAGTTACTAATGAAGATCCCGTCCCATAACTAGATGGAGGGACGCAGTGGTGCCGAAGGAAGGAGTGCCGCCGAATGTTGGAGAGCGAAGTCGAAGATAGAGCGAAGTAGACAAGAAAAATAGGAAATTTGACCCCGCCACCACCTTGTCGGATACATAGAAGGAAAGAAAAAAGAGAGGTCGAGCTACGTTGCTTAGGCATAACGATAAAGTGACAGTACGTAACGGCATAATAATATTGGTACAAAACTAACTTATTCTACCTTAAATCGCGAAACTCCTAAAATCTTCCTCAGATGAATTAATGTGTAACTTAATACATGTCCATTATCTCCAACAAAGGTGGTTGGCGTCTATTTCGCTAACCAATTTTCCGTCGAATACTTGCAGTAAACAGAAATATGATATCGATAGATAAAGGAAGCCTAGCCGCGAAATAACTGATTGCCTGAATTGTATATGAAGCCTTAAACAGATGTAATATTCTATTATGGCGCGATAAAATACATCTGTTGTGTTTATTTATATCTGCGGAGTTTCTATAGTTTGACGAAAGGTGAAAACTAATATATCTAACACGATTTTTTCATCCAATTTAGGAAGCAGGACTGGATATAAGGCGAGGCCGCGGCGTAACTATAATTTATTTATTCAATCACTACTTATATTTACAGTGGTAATATACAGTCGCGGTCATAAATGCACTATCAACTTTCAAACCTCCGTAATTTTGTAGTGTAATACATTGCCTGAAAACAACGAATCTATCGGTTACTCTAACACCTATTATGCGGCTAAAATATTAACGTTGGCAAATTGCTAGTGCATTAATGACCGTATCGTACACGTATACTCACAAGTGTCGGGCTGGGTGGACAGTCGCACGGCGTGCACGCGGTACTTGTACTTGAGCGCGAGCGTGGGCAGCAGCGCGCCGCGCACCAGCTCGCCGTCCACCGCCGTCCAGCACACCAGCACGTCGAACTCTTTCTCTAGTACTGCGGACAATATACACGTAGTCTTAGTAGTTTCCTAGAAACTGCAGTTCCGAAATTGAGAAATATGATTGGCCTGGAAACCACCTTAGTCATTTTCCATGATATCTTTACCAGTAGCAGTATTCTTTGATTTTAGACTTAATTTCAATAAGGACAATGCCGACAATAGTTTAACAGTGAAAAATACCTTGTGCTATGCTGTGCCCTATAAGACAAAAAAATAGAAAACGGGACCAGGACACTCCGATGAGGGCTGTCATTTGGCTTTATACACCTATTATATATTTTTATGACTAGTCATCAAATCAATTTTCTGCTTTCCTCAATTTAATTGAACACCAATTAAATTTATTCATGACTAGCATCGTACAAGTCATAATCATCTGTTGGCTGCTTATTCGGCGTACCCAACGTGAGCGAGCACGCTGTATGCATATGTCATGATTACTTAGAACTTGCGCGTTTACATCACGTACATAACTATAAATGTACTAATGCACATCTGAATTACCTATTGAGCTTTTTTGCACCTTTTTTCTTGGTATTTTTAATATTTTGGCACTGTTGGACGCTGTCAAGTAAAGTAACATGTTAAGTAGTCATATTGGTTTATTTAGAGGTTTAAACTAACATGATAAGTTGGTTTATTTTGAGGATGGTTTCCTCTTTTTATTGTCTTTATTAGCTGTAAGTATTTCTTGTTGCCAAAGGAAAAATAACATGAAAAATATGGGAGTGAAGATTAGTATGACCGGTGACAGGGAGAAATGGAATCATAAAATATATTGTGCCGAACTCAAATGAAATTGGACAAGCAAGACAAATAGGAATAAGGAAACACATAGACCTTTTTGATATGTCATTCGGAAGCTATTATGGTCAACGTATTACATATTATATCATAAGTAGTAAATGCTGTATATATCTCCACGTGAGTGATTATTAAAGAAAGATGAATTCGAACAAATGTTTGTTCGACTCCAGCGAAGCGTAAAAGATATGGCGTCATCAGTGTATACGCAATTAATAATAATTCGTGTATGTGACGCACGTAACATAATTGTTTCTCGTTAATCGTAGCACTTAATTTCGATGGTAATAATCCGCTTACGGTATTGACCGGACTTTGGCGCTCTTCTTTAAACGACTACCTTGTATGGTTTTCCTTGCTAATTCGTCACAATTATTGCAAAACGTATGAATATAAAATATGTTGAGTGATATATAGTGAGTGAGTGATAATATATACATATATTAGTGATATACTGATGTTTAAATCAGGACAAAAAACTTGGCGATGTTATGATTAGGTTAGTTGTAAAGTGTTTGTCAAACAAATTATTATGAAAGAGGCGTTCGTGATTCAGTTTCCATTCCACAGTTTCTGTGGTTAGTAAGGTGGTCTCGACCTTCCCTGAGATAGTCACATACACAACAGATTTACTTACCTCTATTCGAATTCAGATATCAATGAATGCATCATCAATTGAACTAATTATAGCGAGCTAAAGGCTGCGTTTCCACCAGAGATATGAGAGGATGCATAGGGAGGGATGTGTTTGTAAAAACCAATAGAATTGCTTCATTTACCTCCGCACATCTCTAGTGGGAACGCAGCCTAAAATAGGCTCTTTATACATCTGCAAGCGGTTAGACAAAAAACCAACACCTATAAGGCAGCTAGATGTTGATATGATGTAGTTGCGCTACATACATAGCTACTGACCTCGTGCCCTCCGCGCGGTGGGCTGTNGCACGCGGTACTTGTACTTGAGCGCGAGCGTGGGCAGCAGCGCGCCGCGCACCAGCTCGCCGTCCACCGCCGTCCAGCACACCAGCACGTCGAACTCTTTCTCTAGTACTGCGGACAATATACACGTAGTCTTAGTAGTTTCCTAGAAACTGCAGTTCCGAAATTGAGAAATATGATTGGCCTGGAAACCACCTTAGTCATTTTCCATGATATCTTTACCAGTAGCAGTATTCTTTGATTTTAGACTTAATTTCAATAAGGACAATGCCGACAATAGTTTAACAGTGAAAAATACCTTGTGCTATGCTGTGCCCTATAAGACAAAAAAATAGAAAACGGGACCAGGACACTCCGATGAGGGCTGTCATTTGGCTTTATACACCTATTATATATTTTTATGACTAGTCATCAAATCAATTTTCTGCTTTCCTCAATTTAATTGAACACCAATTAAATTTATTCATGACTAGCATCGTACAAGTCATAATCATCTGTTGGCTGCTTATTCGGCGTACCCAACGTGAGCGAGCACGCTGTATGCATATGTCATGATTACTTAGAACTTGCGCGTTTACATCACGTACATAACTATAAATGTACTAATGCACATCTGAATTACCTATTGAGCTTTTTTGCACCTTTTTTCTTGGTATTTTTAATATTTTGGCACTGTTGGACGCTGTCAAGTAAAGTAACATGTTAAGTAGTCATATTGGTTTATTTAGAGGTTTAAACTAACATGATAAGTTGGTTTATTTTGAGGATGGTTTCCTCTTTTTATTGTCTTTATTAGCTGTAAGTATTTCTTGTTGCCAAAGGAAAAATAACATGAAAAATATGGGAGTGAAGATTAGTATGACCGGTGACAGGGAGAAATGGAATCATAAAATATATTGTGCCGAACTCAAATGAAATTGGACAAGCAAGACAAATAGGAATAAGGAAACACATAGACCTTTTTGATATGTCATTCGGAAGCTATTATGGTCAACGTATTACATATTATATCATAAGTAGTAAATGCTGTATATATCTCCACGTGAGTGATTATTAAAGAAAGATGAATTCGAACAAATGTTTGTTCGACTCCAGCGAAGCGTAAAAGATATGGCGTCATCAGTGTATACGCAATTAATAATAATTCGTGTATGTGACGCACGTAACATAATTGTTTCTCGTTAATCGTAGCACTTAATTTCGATGGTAATAATCCGCTTACGGTATTGACCGGACTTTGGCGCTCTTCTTTAAACGACTACCTTGTATGGTTTTCCTTGCTAATTCGTCACAATTATTGCAAAACGTATGAATATAAAATATGTTGAGTGATATATAGTGAGTGAGTGATAATATATACATATATTAGTGATATACTGATGTTTAAATCAGGACAAAAAACTTGGCGATGTTATGATTAGGTTAGTTGTAAAGTGTTTGTCAAACAAATTATTATGAAAGAGGCGTTCGTGATTCAGTTTCCATTCCACAGTTTCTGTGGTTAGTAAGGTGGTCTCGACCTTCCCTGAGATAGTCACATACACAACAGATTTACTTACCTCTATTCGAATTCAGATATCAATGAATGCATCATCAATTGAACTAATTATAGCGAGCTAAAGGCTGCGTTTCCACCAGAGATATGAGAGGATGCATAGGGAGGGATGTGTTTGTAAAAACCAATAGAATTGCTTCATTTACCTCCGCACATCTCTAGTGGGAACGCAGCCTAAAATAGGCTCTTTATACATCTGCAAGCGGTTAGACAAAAAACCAACACCTATAAGGCAGCTAGATGTTGATATGATGTAGTTGCGCTACATACATAGCTACTGACCTCGTGCCCTCCGCGCGGTGGGCTGTGCCCGCGCGCGCGCGTGCCTGGCGGCGAGCAGCAGGCGCGGCGTGCAGCGCCGGTGCAGCGCCGCCGCCGACACCAGCGCCAGCGCGCCCGCCGCCGCGCCCAGCGCCAGCGCCCGCCATGGAACCGCGCCGCTGCCACACCATGACGACCCCGAACCGTCGTCAGCGCCACCGTCTGTGACAATATACTTATTAAGACTACTGACACACTCCATAGAGATATTAACAGTTGTTTCCCAAAATTTCGCTTGCACTATTGTATGTATGTTCTATAAATGGTATTGAAACAAGGAGATCCATCAATATATTTGGTTAGTTTTTAAAGAATATCACACTTTCTAAGACTTCAATGAGTTATCCATTAAACTATTAAATAGCTTGAATCAATTGACTTTAATAGTTATAAATGTGAGACCAGATTTTACTGCTAATGAATATCCATTTAGATCCTTTTGACAATCATGTATGTGCTTAATAGTAGACGCACGATTTTTAACAACTCTTGACTATCGAAACATCGGATAGTTATTTGACTGAGAGCATGTGGTGACGTAACACTCTTATAATATACTATGCCTATAAACCTTTTTTGTTTAAGAATTTCCTGCTGACGGCATTATGTGACTGGACGTACCTTTACCTTTTCCTTGGTGGAAACATTGGACGTAATTTAATGTTAAGATACAGACAGCTACATTAACGTTTTACAGCTGTATATTTTTAAATTGATAACGATTATAAATGACACCGATGTGATATTGTTACACTGCATATCAATCGCGTAATGTTTTGACTAGACGGTGTAACATCTAGGCAGCCACATTGTCTGCCCACGCGCGGATTGTGCATACTCAGGGTTTAACTTGTTGCTAATCCTTACAATACTATTATATGAATATAGTTGATGCTTCCTCCTTATAGCATGCAACAAAAGCAAGACCATGATAATAATTTTATATTATCTTTATGTCTTTAACTGGGATAGAGAACTCAGAGGTAAAATTTAAGTTCGTGACGAGAAAGACGCTATTATTCCACTGTATTCCTTAGAATGGCTTTTGACTCACTACTTTTAGGATGTATAATTTTCCTGGTGATACCGTAATACCGCGTAGGGTAAAGCCCCTTAGCTATTTTCCTTACGCGCTGAATTGCGTAGGTACTCCGTTTTTCGTAAAACAACTTAAAACTTAAAAATTGTCCGTGAACATTCAAAGTAAAAAGTTGTTACTCCACTGCCAAGAAGAAAACTGATTTTTATGTTATTGGTGAACTTGGGCTTAAGTATATTTGAGGACTTTTTACTTTTATGTTTAAACTCTCCTGTATCTCTCCCTACATCTGTCTTATAATTGAAAAATAAACTTTTGTTAGGAAAGTTCATTAGAAAGTTACATACAAGCTCACCACAGTAAAAAATACGAATAAATATAGGTACAAACGACATACGATTTACCTACTTAATATAAAAATAATAACTTATTACCGCGTTTAACGACCGCAACATTCTTACGAACTTATTTGAGTAATTTCCATCGTCTGTTCCACTATTTGTTGGGGAAAAAACCGAGACATCAAAACCGCAGACGACGTATAGGTACTTACAATAAAAAAAAATAACCGGCCGTGCACTAAAGGTTCTAAGTTTAAAAATCAGACATGAAAAAAAAAACTTACATCTGTAGTGGACGGTGACGTAATTCTTGGAGACGACGTCATTGCTGTGGACCACGCACACGTAGGTGCCGTAGTCCTGCGCAGACACGCGGTCCACCGTCAGGTACGAGCCGATGATGTCTTCCACGTCCTCCCTGCAATCAAGTATTCACTGTAAGTTACGACTTCCTTATGTGACGCCAGGAAGTAAAACTAAATATGGTAAAGACGTGTTTTATTTAAGGAGTAGAATGAGCCTTAAATAAATAAAGTTCATAAGGCCTATTAAATGACTTTCAGTCAGTTTCATTTTATAAACTTACGCTATGAGCTTGTTGACTGACATGAGCAATAGTGACCAAGCTTAAAAAATGTTCCAACAACGGACTGTTTTCTCTCTTAGTCGTACTATTAAAATCTTTCTCCGTACCTACTACTAAAATGAGGTTCCGTATAAGGCTTATAAGTGAAAATAAACTATAGGAGTCTTGAAACCAGTTACGATTACTTATACAAAATTTATTAGTACCTATAGGTAAAAGCCTCTTCTCGTAACCTTTGTAAGGACTGCGCCTCCTTAACGAAATACAAAATTTTACCAGCTCTGTATTTCCGACAGGAAGAAATTACAAGTATTTTATTTAATTAAGTAATAAATGGAATGGAATGAATGAATGGAAAGGAAAACCACGCGATAGGCAACACACTTCTTTGAGAAGTGGAGCTAACGAAAACGTTTATAATAAGTTTGAAATTTGTTCCTAATAGGAAAAACTTGACATGATTACCTAACAAATACTTCACAGAAAAGAATACGTAATAGAGCATGGTTCCATAATTATTTTTCTTGGCAATTTAAAAAATAAGTGCCACTAAAGAATACTCAAATATCGTTAAAATCTTACATCTCTGACGAATGAAAAGGTTTCAAAAGGTTGTTCGGCTAATAAGCAGTTATAAGTTAATATTTTCTCATTTCAGTAAAAGCAATAACGATATTGAAAGGTCACCGGTTGACCTCTAGTATATGGCAGATGTCTGTGGGCGGTACCTAGTGCCTTCACTGTTTATCGGGAATCTTTCGAACTTTTAAGTGTTTCATGTAAATGGTTCACTTATTAAGACAAAAACTTTTCCATTTGTAATTCCGCGAAAAATGTAACGAAGTTGTATTGAACAAGAAGTTTCAAGTATTATGTCAATCATGATCGAAGAACATTTTCTTGTGAAATTATTGAACTGAGAGGAGTGTTATATGTTTTACGCGTTACATACATATAGTATACTAGCCGTTTTCCCGCGGTTTCACTCGCATCCCGTGGGAATTACTGCCCGTACCCGGATAAAATATAACCTACTAGCTTTCCGCCCGCGGCTTCGCCCGCGTGGAATTCGGTTATATCGTTTGCAATATATTACCTTGTTTTAAACGACACACAGCGCCATCTACAATCCATCCATCAAGCAAACAATATTTTTGTTTTCCCTCGGGAATATCTATTTTTTTCGGGATAAAAAGTACCCTATTATTTAATCCGGACTTCTAACTTTACGTCTGCAAAATTTCAAAGCAATCGGTTCAGTAGTTACGGCGTGAAAGCGGAACAAACAAACAAACAAAC
>NWSH02000519.1:8847247-8862207 GCA_002382865.2 Heliothis virescens | reverse complement strand
AAACAAACAACTCACTTTCCGATTTATAATATTAGTAAGGATGTCACTCGTGGATAATGTAGCTTTCGAATGGTGAAAGAATTTTTTAAATCGGTGCAGTAGTTTTTGAGCCTATTCATTACAACCAAACAACAAAGTTTTCCTCTTTATAATATTAGTATAGATATCATGTACCTGTGATAATCCAGTTATTAGAGATGTAAAAATATGTACGGAAGATATAAAACGTCATGCAATGTTTTTTTTATTTGAATGGGTCTTGCGTATACGCGGGCCTTCTTTTCTTGCTTCTTCCAATTAACCGATTAGTAACTCACCTGATGGTCTTGATTTCCATCTGAGTGGGCAATAAGTCTCCCTCAGTGCCGTTGGGACCCTCTTTCCTCCAGCGGGCACACGGCGACTGGCTTTATTTGTTATATAAATTAACATTTTTTGTGCTCGTAACCTACTTATATAGAATTTTTGATCTAAACCAAAAACCTGTTCCTTTCTACAGGAAAAAATAGTTTATCACGACATTTCCCTTAAAACAGAATACCGCATGACACATTCGCACTATTATTAGTACCAAAGCTTTAATTTCTTGTTTATTTATTAATAATATATTTTCGTACAAAAGAATAGGAGTTTAAATGTTTTTAAGCTATTGGTAATTTAAGTTCAACCAATTTAATTTGTTGTGCTTAAAGAAAGTCTTTATTTGTGAGATGTTGCCACTTTGTGCAGCCAAACTATCAAAGATGTAGGTATAAGGTATAAGAGTAATCATCAAGATAAATTTCATCGTAGCATTAGTTTGTATAATTTTTTTTTTTTTAAAATTGGACTTTCTAATATGTCCATAGTAAAAAACCGGCGAAGTTCGAGTTGGACTCGCGCATGAAGGTTCCGTACCATATATATGAAAAAAGAACGTTTATTGTATGGGGACCCCCCTAATTTTTATTATTTTTTAATTTATATTTGTTGTTATAGCTGCAACGGAAAATACATCATTTGTGAAAATCTCAGCTTTCTAGTTATCATGGTTAACGAGATGCAGCCTTGGAGACAGAACAGACAAACGAATAGTCTAGTAAATAGGTCCCTTTTACCCTTTGCTGGTACGGGAACCCTAAAAATGGTCAATTTAAGGGACTGAATAACCATGCCGAAGTTAATGTATAAACCTTCAGGAACACGGTGTATAACAATTTTAAATTGTTACCCATCAAAGGTTATATAAGAAGAGTGGGAAGGACTGGAGTGTCAAACAACTTTTACAACTTTCCAATGAAACGAGTTGTGATGTTCTTATTTTGCATTTTCTAAAGAAAATACGGGCTTACACACAACATCACGGCGGCAAGGTCAACAAAGTAAAATAAAATAACATTTAACCTTAAAAAAACGTGAAGATAGGTATTAGTTTAATTTTATTTGAACGTTACTTACAACTATCATTACAGAAAATTTATTCTAATGCGACAGTGTAGAATTCTTAAGCTATTATTGATCACATGATTAACTTAATACTATATCTTTATAATCCTCTAAATTAATTGTAAAAAACAGCTTATAAATATCTTTAACCTAAATAACATAATATATTCAACGTTTACCTTAAATAAAGTCAGTCTGTGAAAAATAAATATATGTATAATTTTTTCAACTACCTAGATTCATTGTTGTTGCAAGTTACGTATTAAAGGCGTTGTGTCTAAGAGTTTAGTTCTCCGCGAGGTACTGTGAACAGCCGCGGCCTCCGTCGCTAATGTACGTTATAAATCCGGTACGTTTTAACTAAACGCCCCCCCCCCCCATAAGCTGCTATACTCCCGGATGCACAAGTTACCACGGAATACTCTAAGTACGTATTCTGCCAGTGCCAAATCCCTTCTAGTTTTCAACTCGTTTGTATTCCAAACCATGCCTAGAACAAAACGAGATTTGGAAACATTCAAGGGAAGAAAGGGTAAGTACATGAATATAGTTGTATTGTTTTTTAATACGTTCTAGCATGAGTTGGTTTTTTAGCGTCATGGCCCATATGTAGCATTGCACTCCAGTTGACTCCCGTATGAGAGCGTCGTACAAATATAGCAAACAGCTTTGATGTTCGAGAACCATGTGCTGTCCCCGAAGCACAAAAACCCAGACTTTTGTACGCTTATTTTAAGACGTTGTGTACATGCTCCGGAATGTCAAGTGCATCCCCATACGTACGCCCCATCTCGCACCGTTCTGTACCCTCTCCAATGGCGCTCCCTCCACCATGTAGTTGTGCTGTAATGAACACGAGCACGACCAAAGGATTTAGTAGACGCACACTTAGCACGTTGAATGTCCAATTTGTTCTCTTTGCTTCCATTCTATTACACGATCTATGTCTTGTTGAAGAGTATACAGTCAGTTTCCTTCTCAATAGCCAGGAGACAACTGAGGTTGTCTGCAAATAATAAACATCTGGCATCCCTTTACAATTCAGGCAGATGTTAGCGTTTATTATAAATTTCGAGGCCCCAAGTTTGCTTCCTTGACTCACGCCAGATCTTGTTCTAATATTGATTTTCAGATTGATGTCCACCGTATTCAACAAATTGTTTCCTATCCTCATGTACTTGCGAAGAATGTTAGCATTCAGGGTGCAGCCGACTTTCGCCAAGCTTTGATAACAAGATATCATTATCTAATAAGGTCAAATGCCTTCTTGTGAAATCAAAGTAGGCGCGTCCACCTGCCAACCCTGCATCCACATGAGATCACCATACGCCATCGCATTTTGTAGGTTGCTGGTAGTGCTACGTTGCTGACGAAGCTGTCTGGGCTTCTGTAGATTAGTGTTGTAGCCCTAAACAATTAGGGTGTCCCGTCAATGTATTGGAAAAAAAATTTTTTTCAAGATACACAAACGCAAGAGTTTCAAAAATGTTCGTAATTTTACACAGATTACGGAATATTCACTTGGAACACACGGAAATTGAGTCTCTACTTCTACAGAACGTTGAAAGTTTTTAAATTTAACATTGTACAGGGCTAACCATAATGTTTGCCTAATAATACAAAAGTTTAATTAAAAGTTAGTTTATCATGCAAATTACGAACTTAAAGAACAAAAAAGTAGAATATAGCAGTATATTAATTTTAAAAAATGCAAATATTTTAAATGATTTTTTTTGTAAAAAAATATATCGTATATTTATTTATTTAATTAACAAAAGGAAAATTTCAAAACTTTGAAGACCGTGAGCCCTGAAAAGATAATTTCATTTTCATTTTAAAGATTATTTTTGGAATCTACAATTAATTACACAAAATTTTAAGAGGGTCTAGCGTTTGCGAAATAAAAAAAATAAAAAATTTATCGGACACCTACCTAATAATGTTATAAGGTAGTGTCATTTGAATTTACAATTACAGTTAAAATCCGATATTTTTTTAATTTTATTTAATGTTCCTTGCGACGAACATCTGACGGACAGTCGGACTCCGTCACAGCCGCATACTGAAAAAAAAACAATGCGAATTGAAACTGGCTTAAGATATTTATTATTCTTGTATACTAACATATTTACACTTAACAATTATAAATTAACACTATTTTCTAAATACTTAATAAATCTTATCTTTATATATAAAAATAATCGCTAAATGTGTTGGTAAGCGCATAACTTCAAGAAAATGGCTGAACCGATCGTGCTTATTTGGTCTTAAAATGTTTGTACAGATCGAGGGAATGTTTAACGATGAGAAAAATATGATTATATAAAAAAAAAACAGGATCCGCAAACGAAGTCGCGATGCAGAAGCTAGTAACTAATAAAAAGTATACAAAAACATAACAGAAAGAGGTAAAGTGTACTTTTTCTGAAACAATATACAGGGTGTCCCTCGAAGAATGGAGTATATGTAACAAGGAATCGTGGACAGGCCGTCCAAAAAACTCTAGAAATCGATGACTAACAAGTACTGCCAATAAGTTTTGGAAATTTACGCTTTTTTTATAAACAAAAAGCTAAACGTATGATCTTTACTCTTGATAGAAACTCAGTATACAATTAATTTATTCGGCACTAATACTCACTCGTCACAAGTTAAACAAATCTGTGGTTGGCCACCAATACAAACTTAAAAAGTGCCTTTTGTACACTCAAGCATTTCCACTCTTAAAAAACAGCGCAGCAGCATTTGATTGCAGCGTCGACCCCAACGCGACTTAGTACGACGGCGATCAGCGTGCAAATCGCGAGGAACTTCATAATGAACGTGCGGACTTACCCGATAGGCCGCCACTGGACTGTACGGTCCTACTTCCTGCCCGAATTTATATATGTGTTACACTAGCCACTGACACAAAACGCAGTTCTGGCAGGCATAGTTCAGAAGTAGTAGTATAATTTTCCTGTTGTTTACCTGATAGTTTTACCTCCCAGACTGCTTATCTGCTATTTTAGAACAGTGAAATCTGAAAACTAATCCATCTACACAGTTTCTAAGAAAGATCTTATGTAGTACATTTTTGAGTAGGTACTTTGCCTTGTGTTGTCTTAACACAGTATCAGTCCTTGTGAGCCATCGTTCTTTTTGCAGCATGCATATCTCTGGAATTCTGCCTCCATAAGAAGAAGATATAAAGTTTTTTTAAAGATTTCTAATATTAAAATTTATTTATTTAAAAAACTTTCATTCACTCACCTACCATTGGTCTGTCTACCGCTTGTTGCTTGCTCTGAAAATATTATACATTTTTTTAACAGGGGGTCTAATAATAAAATTTCATATTTCAGGATTTTTAGTTTATCAGTTCTACACCCTTTAATTAAGGAATGATTTGTTTCGGTTTTCGGAATAACTTGCGCTAGTCTATCCATCAAAGAGGTAAAGCAACGTTTGGCGCCAGTCGGTCCCGTCTTCATGATTGAGTTTTTCCGTGTTTCGGAGCACGATTAGAATTGGTGGATCCCGGCTATGATTTGAATATCTGTGGCTGGTAGTTGAAGCTAGATGTCTGATAGGCGGTTGCTCCATGTAAAACACAATCTCTGCTGCATAGTTGGGAAAAGTCTAGGCAGATTTGAGATGATTTGTTACTCAAGTGTTAAAACTGGACCCTTATTACTAAGACTTCTTTGTCTGTCTGTCTCCACGCTGTATTATATATATAGCTAGAAAGCTGAAAATTTCACAATGATGTATTTCGCTGCCATGTACAAAAAATAATAAAAAAATCAAAAATATATATTAAGGCGAGTCCCATATACAATAAAATGTGTTTAACCGCCAAATTTATAACTTTGTTATTCATATATTCTATGAAAAAACAAAGTTATTTTTGCTGTTCCGAAAAATGATGTATTTTGGCAGTTGTAGGTTAAAGATACGTTAATTTTTCATATAAATGGTTACCGGACCCTTCACGCTCGACTCCAACTCGCACTTGACCGGTTTTTACCCGTACTCTTACTCTTTACTTCTTCTTGTTGGGGGATCTTGGGGAGGCCCTAATCCAGTTGGACGTTATATTAGCTATGCGGACGACTATTACTAACGGAGCGGTTATATTTTTTAACAATTGATAGTTCGTGCTCATACCTATATTTAGATTTTTGACGTAACAAGAGCTGTTCGTTTCTTGCAAAAAAGGTTTGTTATCAGCAACTTTCCCTAAAACAAATGACCGCCCCCCCCACAACTATGACATCACCACTGATCGGAATTTGGGTTGCTAATTTGGACATGATATTCAATAATATGATATGACCCATCATTCCCGAGGAATTTAAGTAATTGATCTGGTAATTGCGATTAGCATTCAAAAAAAAATAAAATCACGTTATTTACATATATATATATTTATTTATTATTTTTTAAAGTCATCAGAATAAAGTATTTTTCTTATTCTTATATATAGAAGAAGGTACCATTACCGGAAAAAAATATTAGAAAATTCTCTCAGAAATATTGAAAATATACATTTAATTTTACTTATTTTAAAAAAAGCGCGTAACAGAATGCAATGTGTACTGTACTCTGTTTGTCGAGTGCTCATTGTTTTTTGTATTCTGAACTTTATACCTATGAAACACTATAATCTCGAGAATTTAATCCCGGGAAAAAATATATATAAAATAATAGTTAAAATAACGAATTTTAGGTCATATCTAACTTTTGATAGTAACAGCACACAAAAATTCGATCTTTTGACATCACACTATAGTATAACGATGCCGACAAGGCTGTCTACCAATCTACAACAGTGTTCATCGATAAATAAAAATATTGTTTTATTTGGGAAAATACATCCCTCTTTACAGTTGTTTACCGGTAATGAAAAAATTATGCGGAAACCGGTGGCATGGTATGGGCATGTGATGCGGAGATGTGAGGATCATGTTGTTGGAAGGATTTGAGCTATGAATGAGATGGATTATTGCGGAAGGGAACGGACCAAAGAAACGAGGATGGATTGCGTGAAAAGTCGATATGGCTAGGAAAGAATGTTACTTGTGAGATGACGGCAAATAGAAGAGAATGGAGAAGAAAAATGCCTGCGCCGACCCCAAATAGATTGGGATAAGGGCAGGAAAGATGATGATTTCAGTTTTGTTTTCTGAACTTAATGAACGACCAATAGCGTGATTAGAACCTACTAGTACACAAAAACACAAACTTGCGATTGCGATGTCGCATCGTAAAAATCTGCGAGCTCGCGTGACCGGCATCGCAGGAACTTGCAAACGATTCCGCCACCTCTTCTCCTCTTTAAAGTCTACCACTTGATGAAAAAGTGATTATATTTTTCTTTTATGTTCTTCTAATCAATGGTAGTGAAAGTGCCGATAAAAATTAAACACACAAAATAGTAATAAAAATAGTTCCGCGCGCGCTTAACCGTTATAATCATGGAGAGATCGTCCTATCATGGGAGGGTTCAAATCTCTCCGCACCCAAAATCGACATCGCAACAAATTTGCGTAGCAGTTCCTGCGCTACGAAGATATCTCTCTCGCGGCACACACAGCGCCATCTACAATCCATCCATCAAGCAAACAATATTTTTGTTTTCCCTCGGGAATATCTATTTTTTTCGGGATAAAAAGTACCCTATTATTTAATCCGGACTTCTAACTTTACGTCTGCAAAATTTCAAAGCAATCGGTTCAGTAGTTACGGCGTGAAAGCGGAACAAACAAACAAACAAACAAACAAACAAACTCACTTTCCGATTTATAATATTAGTAAGGATGTCACTCGTGGATAATGTAGCTTTCGAATGGTGAAAGAATTTTTAAAATCGGTGCAGTAGTTTTTGAGCCTATTCATTACAACCAAACAAACAAAGTTTTCCTCTTTATAATATTAGTATAGATATCATGTACCTGTGATAATCCAGTTATTAGAATGATAAAAATATGTACGGAAGATATAAAAACGTCATGCAATGTTTTTTTTATTTGAATGGGTCTTGCGTATACGCGGGCCTTCTTTTCTTGCTTCTTCCAATTAACCGATTAGTAACTCACCTGATGGTCTTGATTTCCATCTGAGTGGGCAATAAGTCTCCCTCAGTGCCGTTGGGACCCTCTTTCCTCCAGCGGAGACCGCTGCGGGCGTCAGCCAAGTAAGACCGACCTGGGCAATAACATTAATACTTAGATAACTACATCTGATTAAATATACTAAAAGGTTAAATAAATTAAGAAGGAAATAGACGAAATCATTATTTAATTTAGCCATTACCGATAAGATGATTAAGATTAAGATTGTGTCACATTGCGAGGGTAATTATTTAAATTTAAATTGAAGATCGTAGTGCGACCTCTGACCCGCGCAGTACGCGTCGCAAGTTGGCATGCCACAAGGCACTTTCTCCTGGCCATTGGCGCTCCATTTCTTTTTCCTCTTGCTTTTAAATAATGTGGCCGTATTGCTTACCGATGAGAGCTTCACAGTACAGTCGTAACTCGCCCCCCTCCTCCACCCACTGATCTTTCGAAATAAACATTGTTCTCGGTGCGTCCGGCGGTTTTTCTGTGAATCGGAAGGTTAGCTGATACATATTTTCCTCGTATGGAACAAGCGCGCTTACTCAATAAAGAACTGTTATTTTACTTGCAATAAAACGTCTCAAGATGTCGGGTCACACGTAATGTATTTAAAACAAGTGAAATAACCGTTACAGGTTATGTGTAAGTCGTAATTTTAATAACCGCAGTCATTTGCATTAAGACGATCTATTCTGGTTTAGTGGAAGTGCGATGGGAGTAATAAAGCATGCTACATATATGAATATAATTGTGTGTACGTTTATGACCCGATATAACATAATGTCTGGACCTCCCGCTGCGCTCATGTTGGTTTAAGGAGCTTTCCTTGATTACAAGATGCTTTACTCACATTAAACTGACACAAAGAATTGCTAGGTAAGCAATCACGTTGGCTTTACATAAAAAAAAAAACAAAAGAAACCTTATTTTAGGAGCTATGCCTATATCTACCAGATAAAAACTAAAGTGTAAGGTTTATGACCTGTTAACTGCTTAATAAAAACAGTGACATTTACCTAAAATGTTCAGTTTGACGGTGTGCGTTTCCGTATGAGTCTCGTTTGACAGGCGACAGGTGTAGTTGCCGGAGTCAGCGCGCGCCGCCCGCCGCGCGTACAGGGTCTGGTTGGCAGCCTCAGGATATAGGATCAGGTTGGACACTCCCGCTGACCAGGGATACGCCACACCATCTTTAAACCTAGAAAAGAAGGAGAATTATATTACACAATTCAACTATAGCTAGAAGTTTATATAATCACAAAACACTAGTTCCCTATTAGGTATACATACACCTATATGTACTGTGTGCAGGTTAATATCAATTAAACAGACGATGTTTGATAACGTGCTAGCCACTACAGTACAGCTACGTATATGGACGATGCTTTAGACGATGTTAATTGAAATTCAACCCACAATCGCGACCAAATTCGATGCATCATTAACCTGAAATCTCTGCCTATAGGCATATAACTAACCGATGGGAATTTGTAAGTATTATGCGATATGGGCTATAAATGAAAAGGGTATATAGAAGGTCAAAGAACACGTTGAATTGTATTGATTGGCCTCAAAAATTGGTAAGTATCAATAAACCTAAATATGAAAAGGGTTTCACTTTATTAAATATAGAAAACCTGTCTGTATCAGAGAGCTACAGAATATGTCCTAATATGCAATTTTGTCTGAAAAGGCAAAATTCAATGTGCTTGTATAGTGAGGGGAGCATAGACAGAAGTGAGGCGACCGCAATATACCACGCATGAAATGTCACGCAGTATTGGGATTGGCACCCTTCAGAAAAAATGAGTAACACACTGACAAAACCCCAAAACCGTAGGGATAGCCCTTGTGAAAATCAAATACAAAAAACAACAGTGAAGTGTTATAAATGCGATAAGTAGAAACTGTGTCTGTCTATTGGGCATTCACGCTAAAACTAGTGCAACGATGAAATTTGGTAGAATGTCTAGAGCCTGAGGAAGAGATAACATAGGCTACTTTTTACTTTTATCAGGTCGTGGAAGAAAGTTCACGCGACGTATGGGTGAACACAGCTAGTTTGTTATACTACATAATGTACATATTGCACATCAAGCAAGCAGAATATAATAGTTATTGTATCATTATCTATTCTCGTTAATAAGCTAGGCTATGGAAAAAAGGAAATGGAAAACCATGTTGAATGTTGCACACGCAAACATTCAAATTGCTAATGTGTCATACCTACGTAGACATTCTGTTTTTCCGGTCTTTTAGGTTTAAAATAGGTAATCTTGAGAGTTGCGTCAAGGTAAACTTTTATTTTTGGTTTTATCTTTCTTCGTTATTCGAGAAGTACACTCGTGGAAAAACCGAAACTTAGTTCTGCCTTCGGCGTCAGCGTTACGTTACAGGTAACAAGGAAATAATAGCATTCTATGAAATGATCGTTTAGTAAGATACAGGCTGCTAATGCTGGTATTGTCATTGCGCGACGAGATCAACCGGAATGTGTACGTGCAGGAAATAATTCCCAGTACACGACTAATGGAGCGCCATTCCGCCGGAGCGGGGTGGTGGCGTAATGTAGCCGCCGTCGATGACAGCTAAGTGATTCTGCGAAATACTGCATTGCAGTCACTCGTCAACGGAGAAATCACGACTCTCTAATATTCTGCAAATTGATAAATGAGCACGAGTGACAGATCGAATCACGTTCATACTTCATAGGCACAGTCAATCTTAAAATATTTAAAATGGCTCATTCGCATTAAGGCGAAATCGACCAGCTGTAATTTGTTCAGCGAATCGGGCTTAAGCAAACAAAACGTCGCGGGGCTACCGATTCCCGTGAACAGTAAAATTTTGCGGGAGCCGTTTTTGAATCGTTTGAAAGGAAAACAAACATTTGAGCGATGTTTCATCGCAAGGCCGTGTTCGAATGGGTTCTCGGAAGCGACGCTGAGGTGTAATCTGGTGTATATCCTCTGCTAATAGAACACGGTATAAGGGCAAGACACAAATTCGCACTAGTCACGCATGCTGCTGAACATCTCCGTATCTTAATCCCACAGTTTAAGTATGGCCTGTAAGTACATACGCCAAGCAAATATCATGAAGCTAATGCACCAGTGTGCACGTTGCCGTTGGTGTTGTTCATAGCTATTATTTGCACTAGAGTCGTGACAATTTCCGAGAAAACATATCAAGAGCGCATGTTTACAATCTTCATTCCACTTTCCAGTGTCCCTGGGAGAACGATGCGAATATTTTTAACCTTTTTTAAAGTAATGACTCACACATCGCACGTATTAAGTATTGATTTGATGTTACGAAAACTATTGAGGAGAAAATTTTATGATAAACGGTCGTTGGAAACGCGATTATAAACGACCGACTTACGTGTCTGTGTAGAATTTATGTAATCCGCTACGTAGGTCAGATATATTGTAATTTATGCATATGATTCATTCTTAGTTTGTAACAAAACTATGGGAGTATTCGTATAAGATGGTCCCGCATAATTCTAGTGGATGCAGTGCTCTGTGTGCGTAGCTGTACCGGCAGAAACGGCGTGTTTCTTGCGCCTGCGCCGCCTACAGCAACTAGAGCCTGACTCGTCTGCACACCGATCTATTAGTATCACCGCCAATTATTACAATAATTCCATGTAAAAGAGCAAAACGCAAATGTAATGATACTCATTATGACATCGTTAACGATTCTGACAGAGATCGTTTAATTTAATTAGCGACGAGCGTTCGATAAAAAGAATATTTTTTTTTGCTCCTCTAGGCTTAGAGACTCGACAAATGCGACGTATGGTACGTGTGACCATGCGATCTATGCTAAATACTTACAATGTTACCTTACAACACAGTTGAATTCGTATCTTCTCTCAGATCACGATAATAATCTTAAAGGCATAAAAATGACCCCTTATAATGTAATTAATATTGCCTATGTTGTAGCAGGAAAACGTCGTTATTTTGAAGATAAAAAAAAGAAATCCCGATGAGGTCATCCTCCGGTGCGGGCGCGTCGTCGGCCTCTCCTGTAAAAAGCTCCGAATATTTCCGAAATAACGCGAACCGGTCTTTGACCGTGTGTCGGGTTGCACTCCCTCACGGCTCACCACAAATCATTCGCGTGCAGCCTCCTTGCGAACCGAGACTATATAGCTACCCATAACATGCATGTATAAGTTGGGTGCTAACACATTGAGAGTAACCAATGCCTACCCGTGTAATAATCACTTTTCAGTTCCAGCCAATAAACAGCCACCCGCCAAGATATACGCCAATCGATCGCGACGTGTTACAAACAGTTTAACACTAAACAGACTAACAAAATACGTTGCAAATGCACATTTTGCATCTACCGAGACTCCGGTTAACAAACCTGTGGATCGAAATACCTATGTATGATTGAGATAATAAAATTAACTTAAATAAAAATAACTCGTAGCTAACAACCGCCCGCGTCGATAGAGCAAAGTGGATATGTGACCATCTTGTCATGACGAGTTTTTCCGTGTTTCGGAAGGAACGTTAAATTGATTGGTCTTGGCTGTCATTTCAATATCTTTGGCCGTCGTTACTGGTTGTCTAGGTAAAAAACTGGGTAACCCAGGTGACTGAGTTGTGGAGGTCAGCTAGGAAGTCGCCCCATGTAATACACTTCTACTCAAGTACATACTGTTAGGTTGGAAGCCGAGCTCAAGATTTTCGGTAAAAGGCTAGGCACAGGAATCAATGCAAAAACATGAAACAATATAAGCATGGAGGTTATTAATTGGAAAACGATTCAGATTTTTAACTTATTAATTATAACGCTTATAGCGACGGCCACTTTTTGATAAAAGTAGAAAGGTTGAAGGAGAAAAGTCGGAATAACTGTTCCTTTTATTTATTTAGGTAATAATCTAGTTAATAAAGGCACTAGACAAATGAAAGACGTTTGAGTTCATTCAGTTGTTAATTTTAGTCTCGATCACATTGTAATCAAAGACTTATTTTTTGTCTGACTAGCCCAATAATGTTATGTTGAAGCTTGCTTCAAAATTACAATTAGTTACAGCGATTGGTTAAACCCGATGAACTAGTATATTTAAATTATAGACCTCCAACAGGAAAGTATTTTGTGTCCATTTTAAGTATCTACATCTGCCTAATCATGGGTGTCTGGTTTTATGACATCAACCACAATTTTACAATGTGTCGAGAGATCTGGTTATACTTAAACATATCGATGCCAATTGCCAACAACAAGCATTGTAGAAGTTCCATCCGAACACCTAGATTTATTTTCAACAAGATTTAACGGTCGTGGCTTCACAGGACACTGCTCAACGCATAGTGACGAGGCAAATCTTTTGGAAAATCCCTAATGAAGTGATTAGCGTGAGATGTGACGTCTCGCTATGTTTAATGATACCTCTAGCTCTACAGCTGATAAGCGAATGCTCATTGTTATTTATAACAGCCATGCAATGTATCCGGCTTTTTGTGGGAGACCGATGACGTCATTTGAATTAAGTCTGGTTTAACAAAAAACGAAGAATTAGTCAAGATTCTTATAATGATTTCAAAGGTGAACGAACTCTTTATCTTTACAACCTCCTATTAGCAAGTGGATTCCATTCCACAGTCCACCTCGAATTAACTAAATCCAATTGTATCATTTTAATTAGGCCGACGAAGAACATAGTAATTTTGAGTTGTAAACAATACCTACCCAAATTGGATTGGGAACAAAAAATGGTTACTTATGGTTACAATATTTCTTTCCGTATGATGCGGTCATTCCGAATTGATCAATTTACCTTAATTAAAGCCTTTTACGTACAGCAGACACCACGTCTATAAATGTTTATATCTCCCATCAATGGCTTGTGAAGAATTTGTAGCAAATGTCAATTAATAAACGCCGACATCGCTGCATCGGGGAGAATGGATCATGGAAAGGAATGTTAATTCATGAATGGTAAATGGTAGTACTACTAGCATTTGTTAACATAATGCAGCCACAGCTTGCACGTGTGTCCGTAAAGGGCGATTTCATTTTGTGTTATAACTTTGATGACATCATTTGGAAGACGATACGATTACGGTTTTATAAAGAGGACAAAGAGAGCGGCTAATGAGAAGCGCACGTTGCATCAATTCTTCGAAGTAATTAGGGCTAGCAGCGGCCCCGGTGCGGACGCCAAATTGACACTGCCCGGAGGAACCGACGGCGGAGCGCGCTGTACTCTCTACGTGGTTAAACCCTTTGTTGGCGGAGCCATTCGCATGCTGATCGTTTCTCTGAAACAACCGCAATTATACTTCTCTGGCGAACAGTTGACACACACACACGCCGCATAATGACGTCGCTCCCTTGCATTACAGTGTAATCGCATGCCTGCCCCGTCACGCACCGATGACAATAATAATAATCGCTATATGTTGTGGGAAATGGAAAACCTAACATTGAACAATTGTATGTTATTATAAACTTAATGCATAAAAGGATATACATGTGCAATGTTGATTCAACCATTATTACTTTCACAACTAAATTGTAAATTGAGAATTGATGACATACTTTCCTATCTTAAGAAAAAATCATGAAACAACTGAAAAATACGCAGATATTGAATGCCGCTACCAGTTTTATTATTTTAATTTGTTAAAGTGAATAAACATGCTTTAGACCAGAAAATATGATCCCATTTTGCAGTAACGGTGCTATTGCTCGTTGTAAAGCTAACAAGCAGAAAAGTAATGCGTCGGGCGTCGAGCTCCGGCAACAAAGCGCTGATCGGGGCGCACGCCACGCCACTGAAACGCCACGGCACACACTGGGGATTTCTGTATAGAGATGCGGAATAAAGTAAATATCTCCATAAATATTTACATATTTACTACTAACGCTCTTGTATATATTTCTATATGGAAAGAACATGCTTAAAAAATAGTTTTTTTTATTATTAAAATAAAATAAAATATTATTATTATTGCGATTTACAGATTATTATTAATATAATTAATATTAATAGAAGTCTCAGGATACATGACAAATCATTATTATTAAAAAAATCACATCAAAATTAAAAGTTTTTCGTTATTAATGCGCATTCACTAGAAAATGTTTAGTTATTATAATTGCCAAAAAAAAAATTGGTGGCACCTGGTGGCAGCTGAAATTGATTTAAATCGAAAGAGTAGCCATTAAGCAACACTTTGGTACTAGTTTCTGAGCGTAGGTAAATGTAGCTCAACTTGCAGATCCAAAAATATGAAAATATACGATTTTTTTTTATTTTCGTAAAATTAATTAAAAATTATTCGAAGGAAAAATAAAAGATTATAAGTCGGCTGCAGCAAAAGAAAAAAAAACCACGTTGGACTTTGATTTTTTTTCTAAATCAGTTTAATACTGCAAGCAGATTATGCTTTTGACGTA
>NWSH02000519.1:8834850-8845459 GCA_002382865.2 Heliothis virescens | reverse complement strand
CGCTACCAGTTTTATTATTTTAATTTGTTAAAGTGAATAAACATGCTTTAGACCAGAAAATATGATCCCATTTTGCAGTAACGGTGCTATTGCTCGTTGTAAAGCTAACAAGCAGAAAAGTAATGCGTCGGGCGTCGAGCTCCGGCAACAAAGCGCTGATCGGGGCGCACGCCACGCCACTGAAACGCCACGGCACACACTGGGGATTTTTGTATAGAGATGCGGAATAAAGTAAATATCTCCATAAATATTTACATATTTACTACTAACGCTCTTGTATATATTTCTATATGGAAAGAACATGCTTAAAAAATAGTTTTTTTTATTATTAAAATAAAATAAAATATTATTATTATTGCGATTTACAGATTATTATTAATATAATTAATATTAATAGAAGTCTCAGGATACATGACAAATCATTATTATTAAAAAAATCACATCAAAATTAAAAGTTTTTCGTTATTAATGCGCATTCACTAGAAAATGTTTAGTTATTATAATTGCCAAAAAAAAAATTGGTGGCACCTGGTGGCAGCTGAAATTGATTTAAATCGAAAGAGTAGCCATTAAGCAACACTTTGGTACTAGTTTCTGAGCGTAGGTAAATGTAGCTCAACTTGCAGATCCAAAAATATGAAAATATACGATTTTTTTTTATTTTCGTAAAATTAATTAAAAATTATTCGAAGGAAAAATAAAAGATTATAAGTCGGCTGCAGCAAAAGAAAAAAAAACCACGTTGGACTTTGATTTTTTTTCTAAATCAGTTTAATACTGCAAGCAGATTATGCTTTTGACGTAAATATAAAAAAAACTGCAAGTCGCAGTTTAGTAATTCTTTTCGATTTTATTGTAGATTCTATTCTGAAATTTAGAAATACCATTAAACATTACGTAGGTGTGTTATTTTGCAAATTTGACTTTTTTCCGCTAAATCCCCAGTGTGCGGCACACTCGGCGCACGCCTCACCGCCTCGTTGCCTCGCCTCGACTTCGTTATAAATCCTACACTTACATAACGATTTCCAATAAATTTCATCGCATGCAATTTTCGAATGTCATCGGATACATTTCGCTTAGTAATAAATCTAAATACAGCCATTTATTCAGACAGGCAACAGCTGTTAAAGAGTAATGAGAATAAGATGCACCGGCTCGTTTTTGCGGTACACGTAATTATAGATACAAGTGTAAATACACGTTTGCGTTTGAGTGCCTATGTATTAATGACAGTGTTGCGGCAATAGCTTGGAACATCGGAAACTAACGTTGCACGCTGCAAGTGTAGCAATTTCATACAGTTAGTGCGGTTTAGGGATGCGCGTCGTGAATACTTGAATGTTGCGATTAGAAAAACCGCAAAGTACCGGGTGTAAGACAAAAAGTTGATCGCATAACAGGTGAGCGAGAAACCGGCGGTATCTCCCGGCGACGACGCAGCTCGTTCCTCGTATTGCCGACCGCGACAACTGTATGTATCTACGCTCTACACGCCTAGCCGGCGATGGAGATATATAAGACGCTGATGCACCATTTCACTTTAAGTGACGGGACAAAGTAATACACTTCAAAGTAATGCACGTTATTGTGTTACTACTGGCCTCGGACGATAAAGGGGCGTGTCGGCTGCAAAAAACGCAATAAACTCTATTCACGACCACCTTGTCCTACATGATGCAGTTTATTAGAAAATGATTCAGACTGTACACGACGATGCGTCATTGGCTGACCATAACCCAAATAGTTACATTTGCAGTATTTTAACTGTTTCCTAGAACTGCGCTTCGCAGCTGTTTTTCTTGTAAGTTAAATGATAACCGTAATCATACAAAAACGATTCTATCGATCGCGGCAGTTATACTTCCAGAACTCAAATATTTCATTAAGCATACTTTTAGCACGTCTGAACCTATGATAAAACCATTCATTTTCTGAATATTAAGAAATAAGTGATGTTTTGAAGTAGTCTCGTGATACCACATTAGTCACGATGAGTCTGTTTGTTTCAGCTAAGAAAACACGAGCTGTCATCTAATTTAAACTTATGGAGCGGTACAAGCAAAAACATATAGGTATCCTAAGAATAGTTAATTCTTAAGTCGATATCCTATCCGATACCATTAACAAGAAGATGTATTAAGGCAAAACGGCTTCCAACTACATCAATAGAATTATCCGTATGAAAAACGTTCCGGGCTTAATAATTACATCGGGAGAGCGTTTGTCATACCTGTCATGTTCATGAGTCGCAAAGAAAAAGTTTGGAGAGGAAGGCGGTAGTTTGTATTTGCGTTCCTGGTGTCCAGGGAATGTAGTCTGCAGGCAGGTAATGACGCGTCCCGGAACAGCCAGGTGGCTCGGCCGGCTGCGTATGGGCAAGGAATGCCGCCGCAGCTTCGCCACGCCTGGGAACATCGGCAGCGCGACGTCCGCGACACATCTGTACGCGCCCGATTCAGCTACGATAACTGCTTTTCCTAACGTGTTCCCTGTTACCGTGAAATTATATAAAACACACTAAGACAGTACTTTTTTGCTTTCTCCTATTTATTAAACCGTGTTGCTAGGTTTTAGAATTAATATATTCTTTTTTCTTTAGTATAGTATAAGTAAATGTTAAGCTCATGGACGTATATAAGGGGGGTGTTTTTTTTGGGTGTCCGGACACCCCCCATTCATATCTGTCTTACTTGTCCAACAGAAACAAATTACATGCACCGCACCGATTTTAGAAAACAAACGTATATAAAAACGTAGTATTTTAAATCTATTACTCTAAACTTTCAACTTTGTTGCTTTTGAATAAAGATTGCAATACATACATTACATATAACTTTCTTTAAAGGCACCTACTTAGAGCAGAGGCGGTGCTAGGCGTCGGCGACGTCGGCGAACGCCGACGGCCTCGCGCTTGAGGGGGCCTCGCAGAAAAACTAGTTACCTATCTATTTTTGTTTCGCCAATCACGTTTGATCCTCGAATAGATAAAAAAATTTCGCGCTCGCTTCGCTCGCGCATTTATATGACACAGTCTGTATTTTTCTTTGCTTTATGCCCCTACAAATTAATTAAAACAAATGGCGGCAATTTCAGCTTTACAAAATTAATAGGATACATTTTTGTGACTTAATCTAAAACAACAAAACTAAATCGCACTCGCTCCACTCGCGCCCTTTTTTTTCGATGTTTACACGTCGAGCTGGAAAAATTTCGCGCTCGCTTCGCTCGCGCATTGATCTTTTTTGCTTTCTACTACTTTGCTTCATAAATTATACATTAGGTACCAAAATTGTGTGACAACCCAATCACCCTCCCCCCTCTGGCCACGGCAACAAGGGCCTCGCGAACTCGATTTCGCCGACGTACACATTCGGTCTAGCGCCGCCACTGACTTAGAGTAACCTAAGTTATACATATATTATAGATTACCTGCGACTACACTTGCGCGTTATAGTTGCAGGCAATGTTTAATTTGTAAATGATAGATTAAATTGGCGTTAAAGCTCTGTTTTGTATTTTGGGAACCCCCCCCCTTGTCAAAGCTATAGCTACGTCCGTGGTTAAGCTAATGGATTAATAAAGCCGCGAATGTTCATAAAAAGCTCTCTAGTACGAATTACAATGTTGATGTGAAGTAGTCGTGTGCGCAGACTACGTAATACGCGGCGCACAGGCGCTTGAATAGGAGTTAATTTCGGGCGGACGCACACCGAGCTACCGGTATTCAATGTACAGGTACGCTTTGTATTTAAATGAAGTAAACATATCGCGTAATCGGAAACAGGAACCATCTACCAATTATGGGAATCTATCACATGATAAATGTTTCTATAGAATACAACGCCACGGTCGCCATGCGAATGGCTTTCATAACCATGAAGAGCTTCGTAGCGAAAATATAGCATTTACTGTCTGCATTTTTTCTAATGAACAACCACAATTTTACTTGTAATATGGTAATAAATTGCCATTTATCATTTTCCTCGAAACAGTAGATGGTATTTATTCAAACAATACCCATTTTAGCATTCGGTAGCCGATCGCGGTTTCTTGGCACTACGTGAAACTGCAAGTGCACAAGAATTTATTATTGCTTCGTGTCACGCGACGAATACTAACAAGGGTAGTGGCAGTCAGCAGTGTCGTCCGTGCGTGCCCCGACGGCGACCACTCGATTGTGCGAAATATTAAATATTCAATTCCGCGAAACGGCCGGAAATGACTGTTTCATTATGCGCGTCGGGTGCGTAAAATGATCGATTTGGATGGCACCGGGCGCTGCCCGCCGGCTGCCGGCTGCCGACGGCCGCCGACGCTGCTCTTCTCAGATTCTCACAATTCCTGATAAAGATCGTTCTAAGAGCAGCGGATGTAACTATAAGCATTCAAAAGTATTTAACAAAGGTTAGTCTGCCGAACCATTCTAAGTAATGACTGAATCATCTTCTACATTCTGTTTATTTTGTTGCCAATTTTAAATAACAAGTTAGGTCTTAAGTTCTTTTAATCAAGTCTCTCAGGGTGCTCAGATGTGAGCAGGCAGCTTTTTGGAAGTCTTCGTAATATAAGTTAACTTTGTGCTGCGTAAAAGCTGGCAAATGTACTTATTACAAAATAATTCAGACATAATGTGCGTGCTGGTCGTAATATACGTTGACCACCTCTGTAGATAGTCGCGACCGACGGACGCACGACACACGGTGACAGCATAATAAATTCTACCAAGCACCGCGCTGCCAAGATGCACGTGCGATAGCGTATATTCGATTTACGATATTATTTCATAGCGTCATGTTCTATATGCATCAAGTATAGGATATTGACATCTACAATGCATTGGCCGCTACGCAGAAATTGCAATATGAACGGCTAGAAAGCTCATGTGCGTGATTGCGTGCATTGGACAACAGCAGGCACCCGCAGGGCCGGCCGCGCGGCGGATCTTACACGCACGCAAGCATCTTCTCGCTAATCGGCCCATATATCGACAAACATACTCGTGCAATTAGTCTTCCTGGTAGCCGACGATACCTAATAATCCCACCAACTAGCATGCACTGCGTTCTGTGATTGAGAATTGCTACGTACGTCAGTTACATCAGGATGTTCGAAATCGTTCGCTACATCGACACGTATAGAATTATTTATGAGAAACTAAATGCAGGATCAGACTGTTGGCATGCACTATCGAGTGAAACATTGAGTGTTATTGTAATAAGCAAAAGGTTTGCATGCAGCGTTTAACCTTGAATTAGGATAATTCCTTAGCAGTCGAGAACAGGCTCGAGTTACGAGACATTATAATGAACAATTATTGCTCCGGCAAAAAGCTTATGTAAATTGCGAACATGACATTGTGAGTGTTATTAAATATCTGAGTGGCAATTAAGTAAGATACCAAGAAGTAGTCACCTACGCGACTCATTTAACGACGCATTCTGACGTAGACATTCTTTGTGAACTGATCCTAATAAATATTTACGGCCAGTTTCAAAGGTTTCAGATAGAGCTCTAGAAAGCTATCTAACAGTGCCATAGAAATGTTTTTAATTTTGACTGCTATTCTATGGTATGATCTGTCAGAGAGCTATTTAGAACATTATCTGGAACCTGTAAAACTGGCCATAAATATGTATTAGGTTCAGTAGCACCTAGTACCTACATTACTGACTTAGCAACACTCTATTGTCGTATAGGCACTAAGCAGCCTTCAACTGTCTGTACTCGTATGTCTATACACAATCCAGCTTTATATTGAAAGCTTTCATGTTATCGACCTTTTCCTCTAAATTATTTATTTAAGGATAAGTTTGCTTTGTCATCCTTCTACATAAAGATGTTTATCGATACTTATATTTTGTTTAGACTTATTTGTTTGTCCCATGGATTTCTAATGATGAATTCTAATTCCATTCAATTCACTCAAACTATTCACACCTCAAAACTATTCTCATATTATTTTGTTATATGATTTACAATACTATTTATATACTATCGAGTGATATTACACACTGTGCCACGTTGTCGAATAAAATATGAGGCTATCAAGTAAACGGAGAGCGTGTTTTCAATTACAATTAACCTAGCATAGTTTAGCATGAATGAATTCTTTTTAACAATGAGCAAGTAAAAAATTGTTGACTTGTCCCCGTGTAGCGAGAAGGCGACACCTCAGTGGAGGTCCCCAAACGGCGACGATTCAATATTTGTTCGCGGAGGAGGCGAGGGGCGGCGACCGCGCCCGCCGAGATGCTGGCCGAATGTTAATTTTCACGATGAAGCCATTTGTTGGACGTGCACCGGCGTCATAACGAGCCCGCGCCACATTTCTCGAAACCCATACGATTCGACGACTGTGCAATGTCTATTGTTGCATGAATTATGCGGGCGAGAATAAGCGTCCGAGCAAGCTCAGGCCCGGTGCTTTGACACCAGCGATCGATTCACAGATTCAATGTGCGTATCGACGCAGCAAAAAATCGCATTCCTTGCGTTTAATATTCTCACTCGAGAAACTAATATTATGTGACATTCATTTTTATCATGACAAGGCGTTCACAATGAAGCATTTAATATGTATCTCCCCGTCCCGTGCTCCCGAGGCTCTATATCGGGTTTCCCATGCGAGCGACATTCCTCGCTAATGTTCGACACGGTGGTCTTACAATGATCTTTTTTAGCTTCAACACTTCATTGCTATCAGGATATTAAAGAAGGAAGGAAGTAGACATATAACTGCTTATTTGGACAAACATTATTATAAGTAGCTACATATTGGCAAATTAAAATACTCGTAAAGCTGAATACAGTAAGTATAGAACATTACACGGTCATTAAATTCTCAATGGTTGACAAAAAATATAGAATGGGGACGTACTCGACGATCCATGTCATGTCAATATTGGCTATTGGAATAGAACGTATTTGAGAAGTAAAAACATCGGCGTGTGAACGGACCGGTGCCGGTGGTTGCAGCGCTGCGCGGAGCCCCGACCATGCGATCTCAGCAAACTGACATTTCCGTTTGAAATCATTACTGGTCACAGCTTTCCAAAGAATGAAGTCGCTTATATATTACGCGTAGTCGCGTACCGGTAAAGTCACGCGTTTCTATTTTACACATCGCGATGAGGTCTTTGACTATTTGTTCCGAGAAAATAAACGCAATGGCGTTCAAAATAAATGACAGTCCAACGAGCTCGCATAAATCATATTACAAATTATAATTTTACGTATTTCATTATGTCTAAAAACTATTATAACTTGTATAAAAACTGATTGTGTGGTTGTTGTAAGAAATGTGGCACATCAATGTGACATGAGTGTCACAACAGACGACGAGAGCTATTTAATGATCGTGAGATAGACGCCCAGGTAGCCGCTCATCATAACTAATTTGTGAGCTATTCGAAGAACGTCCTCATACTTATTACCGCCTGCAGGCTTTCATGTTTTGTGGACGCAACGAACTGTTTAGGATTATTCGTACTGCTTACTATGAAATTTAAAAAGGTTATATACCAACACGTATGCCCAGAGTAGGGAGGGCCTTTGTCCAACAGTAGAAGTTTTTAGGCGAAGGAAGAAATATTTTCTATTTCTTTAGAAGAAATAACAGAGCACTGGACGATAGAGTTCCGGATTTTTGAGGCGAATATGACGCCGAAGCGACCACGCTAAACCCATACAACTTTAAATGAAATGGTAACACATAACCGAAGAAATTTTATCATTAAGAAAACTTTAAATATAAATATATTTGGGCCACTTAAAAAGTTCTCACCATAAGAACTATATTCCTTGTTCAATAAAAGCTTCATCATCAAATTGAACACATTCACGTTATGTTATTCATGAAACATCATAGATCAAAGCTACAGAAGATTAAACGCTTTCGAGAATTAAAGTAGCGAATAATAGAGCATCACAAATGTTACGCAAACACCCTCCACCGAAGGCTACGGCGGCGGGAGCAATCTTGTAGGACAATACAATATAATTGGGGGTTCTATTCATACGGAACACCTCCTTGTCTGCCATAACAACTAAGGTGAAATATGTGAACAAAAAATATTTACAAAGGAATTGTTACCTACTTTAGAAGGGAGAAAAAAGAATAACTTGAGGGAGATCAATATTGTAGATAAATAAAACGGTCCATTGTGAAGAGTGGCGTGCGCATGCGAGCAGCCTCGACCTCTCGTCCCGTGTGCTAGAGAGTAGAGCATACACCGAACAAAAAGAAATGACCTGGCTCACGGCTGATTCATCAACGCTGACCGATCGCGAACGCTTTGTCTGGGAATTTTAAATCGAGAATTCTACATAATGACCTGTATCCGTTAGAAGAATGTTGATGATCATCTAAACCTTGAACAGGGACTAGAGGCAAATATGAAAACAGTAACTTAAAATAATATAATTTATCTCAAGAAGCTAATTACAAGAAATCTATTTATGAGTATTAATTATACCGATATCAGAAAGGTCAGGAAATCGTTAGCTTTCATCTTAATTGTATTTCCGTTCCGTTTCAATGATAGAACTTACCTATGTTTATTATTTTAGTCAACGAAGTAGCCAAAGGCATCAATTTCAAATAATCTTTTACACGGTGTAAGTAGATAACACAATCACCGAATTTGTAAAACAAAGTGAAGCCTACTACCTGAATGAGGACGGTTATAAAGACGAGCTTTAAAAATAATCGGATGAACAAATCGAGTCATTCGAACGTGTCAGGACATGCTGTCGGTTTTTATTTGGGCCCAGTGGGTTGTCCATAGTCGTTTTGTGTATTTTATGGCCACTTCATTAGGAGAGTTCGATACTTATTTTGAGGAGGTGCTTCTATTGACACATCAATTCAACATTTTGACAACTAGGTGTCGCATCTCCATAACGAAATAACATTCAAAAGTAATGAACTACATATACAGTAAGTAATACGCAATAATGAATGAGCTTGTATCAGGATTTACATTATTAATGGGAGTAGAAAGTGTAAAAACCGTTTTGACGATTGCTTGCGGTAAACTGTGCAAATGTGCAGTATTTTTTTCAAGATAAAATACTAACAGAGATCACTGTGAATGGTTTGTTGACTCCGAGAGATAACGAGTTTCATACAAAAAAAAATTGCACCACCAAAATTTTATTTCAACAGTCAATTACAGAGATGAATTTGCAGTAGGTACTATCTCGATTTGTATAAGAGACAGATACGTGACATTTAAATTTTAACGGTGATAAACAAGCACCGAGTGGGGTAAAGAGCAGGAGAGATCGTTCATCGTTCCCACAGCAGCGGTGCAGGCAGCAGCGGGGGACGATGCATGACGGGGGGCGCGGGGTGAGGCGGCGCGCAACAAAGAGCCTTCCGGGAACCGCCACAATACAGGTTTGCGGCGACGTGCGATACCTTCGCAGATACCGGCCGCGACCGGCGACCGGCCAGCTACACCCGCACACTATTCACAACGACAACAAGCTTTTGTCAACTAAATAAGAATGAGGACCCAACGGTACACTTCACCCGGCTCCGCACAACAGACAAACATTACTTCAATTGAACATCCGCTACAAGTTATATCAAGATTGTGGTTTCTCGCTAATCATTATCGGTTCGATAGCAATCTGACGTGACAAAAAATCGCCAACATTGACTTAGCACGACAGTACCAAGAATTGTAGTCAGTATGACGACACGAATATTGATAAAGTTCAATGTTGGCCAATCTAACATGTAGCTAAGAGTGATTAATCAAATATTGGTTGGAAATAAATCAGGCTGCAATTAAATCAGGCAGATACAGTTGTGATTCTGCATATCTCTTGAAATTTACAATATCTAATTCTTTCGTGTAAAGACTGAATAAAGTAAAGGGTTAAATCAGTAGGAAGCAGTTTAACATAAAAGTAAAAGTGGGGTAATAAAATAAAATTGCCAGGCTCTAACCCGTTCTGGCGTGTGCGCCGTTGGCGGTGGATTTATTACAAGACACTGTCATGCGCATGTCACTCTCGCTCTGCCCTCGTGACTGATACCGCAGCGAAAGCCTAGGCTGTGGCCACTCCAAGATTTATAGCCTTTGATAGATTACTCTCGTACAATCGCCAACAAAGACTTTCAGAATAACTTATGTCCATTAAGCACTTGGGATAAGTGAAATTACTACAGACCTAAGACGCGTCTTTGACTGACTAAAGAGAGTCAGTCACTTTATTGCAATAAGGCTCAAAAAATTTGGGGGCACGGCAGTGCCCCCGCCAAGTCGAGCGCAAAGCAAACACTGCCGTACCATCCTTTACTGGAACCATTTCGACGCATTTTCAGGCCTCTGTTTGAGAACCTCTGGATAATACCAGAACGCCGAAATTTTTATCATCCAGAAAGCTATAATCACATACGTAAAACCCAGAATTTCAAGTCTGTAGGTCATTTAATTTAGAAGTTAATCGAAAGCAAAGTTTCGTATTTTCGACACTCACTCACTCATGATCATCAAAATAGAACTAGTACTTCCAATAAAGTCAGAGAGCTGAAATTTGGAACAGAGTTAGGATTTAATGACCACATATAAGGAAAACTATAAAAACTAGGATA
>NWSH02000519.1:8771088-8826880 GCA_002382865.2 Heliothis virescens | reverse complement strand
CACAGAAGGATGCCATAGGACATGATACTGTGAAAATAAGCAAAATACACTAATCTAGCTGTGGCAATATCGGTCATCTGTCTGATTCGCTTGACAGCAAAAGCAGCAGAGCTTAGTTTGCTAGCGAGTGCTTCTATATGAGGGCCCCATTGCAATTTTGCGTCTACGGTGATACCTAAGAAGACAGTTGAAGGTACTAAGTCTAACGCTCTTTCGTCTAAAATTACATTTGATGCTATCTGTGTAACATTTGGTGTTGAGAATTTAATGCATTTTGTTTTCTCTGCATTAAGGAGTAGATTATTCGCAGAGAACCAATCTGATATAACCTTAAGCGTTTCATTGAGTTCTAAAAGATCCCTATCTTTCCTATCAACTTTAAAAACTAGTGAAGTGTCATCGGCGAAAAGGACGATATTTGAATTATTGTTCTTCACAGCAAATGGGAGGTCATTTATATAAATCAGGAAGAGAAAAGGGCCCAAAATTGAGCCCTGTGGTACCCCCATTTTCACTACTGATCCGCCAGAGGTGACACCATTCACAGTAACTTGTTGCTCCCGGTTAGATAGATACGAATTTAAAAGGTCGTTGGATCTACCTCGCAAACCGTAATACCTAAGTTTTAGAATTAGCGTCCGGTAATCTACGCAGTCAAAAGCTTTGGAAAGATCACAGAACACCCCCAGAGCGTCCTGCGAACCTTCCCTATCTCCTTACACAAAGACCAGCAGCTACATAACCAAAGGGATGGTTATCGATTTATAGGCCTGCATTGAATGCATTAATCAAACCAATAAAATCCTTGGAATCAATAAAATCTAAAGTACAACAGTGACTAGTTTATACGTAAGTATTATGCATATTAATTTATTGATTCGATCGCTGTATAACGCGCTTGGTTTGTTATGAAACTATTTACTTACTGATTTCTCGGAATTGTCTCCGGTAAGTAAGTACGTACCACGTGCGTAGTCGTGTCGCTATTTTATGGCGAAATCACTGTGACGTTGGCAGAACTACGCCAATCCGCGAATAGGACTACATTCAACACACATGTAGATTAGTCTCCACATACGTGTTGCATATGTATTACAAACCCATACAAAAGAATAATCAGAATCTATAACTAAGAAATCATTTTCCAGTTATGGAGTCTTATAAAGCTTTTATGAGGATTTTCGAAGGAAAACGATAATCAGTCATTATATTTACAGAAGTAATGGTGGTCCACAGATTATTCTGCGTAAGTTTGAAACGTAACAAAGGCACGACAAAACATTAACAGCCTATCAGCATTAGTGATACACAATTTGATGAGGCTTGCTTCTAAAATTCATGGTTCATTCATTTCAATAAAGTAAATTACATCCATGTATACTATATTTGTTTGACCAAGAGTTACGAATAGACAAATCCAGGCTGACCCTCGTCGAATCTACCGGTTTCACAAGCGTTTGCACGTTGCATCTAATTCAGATTCCATTTAAAATCAGTCTGGCATTACACTTACATATGCACCCTCGACACATGACCCGATGGTCATTTATTTTCTTAACCTCTGGTAAATTTTTAGCTATAACAAACGAAAGTATTGAATAGGAAACTTTGTGGTTTAATACTAGATTGATTCATTGGCATCAATCTGATAAAACTGGCGCCAAACAAGGGCTGCCATATTGTACAGTTGTAATCGCTAATTTGATTAAGTCGTGATTCATCGATAGCGATAACCTAGCAGGGGTGCAGTCATTATAAGGCCATGCACAAATTATTTCAGAATAAATAATCCGTACCTCGTATACATAGACTTTGTGCATATACACTTATACAGTGTTTAATGGCCGTGATTAAAAAATTTTTCGCTACGCAATAACTTTTTTTATTTTACTGTAATATCTGAGTGTATATTTAAATCAATAATTGCACATTACTGAGAACTTTCATGAGGTGCGTGATGATGTTATGGTTATTTTGCAATTTAACCAGTTGTTACAAGTGGATAATGACATAATCCATTGGTCCGACGGCCTAGAGTTTTCATATCACAAGTGTTCTGAGTCACGCAAATAAATGTAGATCATTTGGGTATTGTTGAGATTATTATATAAAATGTATGTTTGTATTTATTCTCAGAATGACACAATCTTAGAATTATTTAGTAAGAAGCAAAAAACAGGTTGGCCGACAATAAGCGGTTCATAGTGACAGCATTACCAAGAGCTGTACGCGAGCATAACCTTCATAATGCAGGAGTAAAATATGTATTTTTCTCGGTTATAATATATGAGTGTTCAGGTATAGGTACATTAAAGATGGATGCTGGTGGTGACGGCGGACAGGCGGCGGGTGGCGGCGGGTGGCGGCCGGAGTAACGAGTAGCAATCACTACTTCTGAGAATCGTACTTGTTTTCGCACCAGGTGCACTCATGCCACATATTGATAAATAACACCTTCGTCGATTTATGCTCAGTAATAATTCTATTCTAAACAATATAGATAAGTGCGAACTGACATTATTTGGCAATAGTTTACTTAAAAATGTGAAATATAGATTAGTTAAGTGATGCTTCATAAGTGGCGCGAAAGAAGCATAATAGTGCATTTATACAAGTGTTACTTATTTTATTTATTATCAGCGTCATACAAAAGTAAATGTTCGAGCTGAATATGATAATTTAAAGCAATAACGTTAATTCATTTTCATCAAGAGCATACTGACGTCCGTGTTGTGAAGTACTTATAAAAGGTTTAACAGGAAATTAATTTTCCTTCACTGAATTAAAAGCGGAGCAGAGAGTGCACAAACAATGCAACACAATTACTTTGAATAGCGCACGTGTGACGAGGCAATTCGATGAAATCGCAATACCAATTGATTTTTTACTTTGCCTACAGGAAAGCACGGTTACTGGAACCACAAACTGTTCATCAAGGGCATAATTGTTAAAAGTTTTACTGAGAACTACAGCGCACACTGTGTCGCATACTGCATGAAGTTAATTGGCACTTACAGTAATGTTAATATAAACATATGGTTATCAGAGCTTTTCATCGAAAAATATATCATATTCTGTGATATTCTGCTTCCTCTAAAATAATAAATTTTAAAAGTTTGCAAGGATATATCGAATAAGATAGGAAGAATCACATAAAGGCTACGTTTTTATACATATGCGCACCAAGAGCGATGGAAAAATTTTATTATTTTCATCGCTCTGGAAATGAAACAAGTTGTTTGTTACATTTAAATAACGTCGTCGTAACTAATCTATACTACTTAATACTCAATCAAAGAGGATTTTTTTGTTTGTTTGTTCCCTAGAGGTTCCAAAACTACTGAACCGATTTCAATATTTATTTCACTGTAAGGAAGCTACATTATCTATATTTTATCCAAGTACGAGAAGTAGTTCCTGGGGACGACGAGGGCGAAACCGTGATGAACAGCTTCAGCTAGTTGTTCGTATCTTAATTTAAAATATGCACTTATGAAATTCCGTCCTCTTCATTGTGGCAACTCCCAATTAATTTGCGTAAACTTTCAAAGTTAATTTTTAATTTATTACAAAATCATATTCAGATACTCAGATCCATTGTAAAATTGCTGCTAATAAACGGTATAACTTTACTCAAGAGACTTTAAGACCTTCATAATTCGAATGGGAATTCGTTCTAAGAAGCGCTTTAGGTTTCGTTATAGGTTTTGCCTAAGACCCTTGGTATTCAGAGGGCCCTCCCGCTACATCAAAACGAACGTATTATTGATATCTCTACGTAGAAACGCATTGAAGATTGTGTACCAATAATATGTACTTCAATTTCTTGCAATCTTGAAATATGTGTTGGCATGTAGATACTAGCAACATGGTGAATTATTACTATTAGACCAGGCAATAGAATACGCAAAGGGAGTAGAAAATTAGGAGAATCAGTAGGTGTACAAAAAGGATTACGTTTCATACAAAGATTCTGTCGTAGCTGATTTCAATAATTCGCCTATTTACAGCGAATTATATAGGTAAAATAAACTACTCTTTCTCCGTAATATCAATTCAATACTGCTTCAATTTCATTTCATTCACATGGATCGTAATGACGTCACCCTATGTCTACATGTGACTTGCGTGTAAGTAACATTTATCGATATACGTATTTATCAGTATGATTTCTCACGGCCGATGTCATTAATATTTTGTGGACGGTACAGGCGGCGTATGTAAGCGCAGCATTGGTCACAAGGAGTGGGGGCAATGCCCATTGACACACTAGGCGATTATCAATTATTTTTGCGCACACAATGGACATTATTTCCTAGAAGCTTTGTGCTTATCGGCAGCGGTAGCGCACACCTGCCTCTACCTCCGTACCGAACTTCGAACGATTTTATCAAGTTTGGTGCTTGGGGTATTTTATTGTGACGATTATATTAGGGAAATAAAATATGAACATGTCTCTATTAACAACATTTTAAATTATAACCGGATCAATAATTATATGCTTCAATTGAAACGAAAAGAGAATGTATAGAATACAAATTAATACTTATGGCAATAACTAAAATTAATGAAATACGGCCACGGGCGGCATGCAATTGGCAGGTTTCCGGCTACAATAAAAAGTTCTTACTAACTTATATTAACGTTTGTGGGTTTCTTGTCGGAAACTCGTCATTTTTAACATATATGAATGTTATTTGTATTCTGTTTTACTATGCGTTTATAATACAAGTAATATACATTATATGCAATTCTTAAATCTTTGTGTTAGGTACTAAAGTTGAAAGTTTAATATTTATGCATATAACTTATAGTACCAATATACTCACACTAATTAATAAAATAATACAAAAACAAGAAAGTTGACCCAGTGCACTAACACTTAGCTTGGTGCTATATTAAAGCAATTGCATTGGATTCGGGAAAATTGTTGCTGCATTAATACCGTGAAAAGTGTTGTTTCATTGGAACTTGTTCTAGGATATCAAAGCAATATCGACGCTAGTGGGAAGCGACTGAAAATTCGCTGAACACAACTTTGACACTGAGGTAGGACGCCCACTGCTAGCGCAGGGATATCTTATACAAAAGGAATATTTCACGAGACTGATAGAGAGTTATGAAGACTTACCATTCAATACTCCTGTATCCCTTCACACAGCAGTGGATGCTCTTGAACTTGTCTTCGAAGCCGTACTCGTAGGGCACTGGCTCCTTGGTAAATTGCATCCACGTGGTGTTCGTGCTGAAGGTGTTGACTGAGCAGTAGGCGGCCCCTTGCGAGGAAGCCATGCGCGACACAGCGAGCAGGCCCAGTAGGCCACACCACGCTGTCCGTACACTCATTTTGACCTATTGTAGCATCCTACAAACACGAAAAATATATTATAAGCAGGGTTGTCATGGTAGCAAGGACGAAATAAGTATCTAAAGTAAGTCAATTACTTCACATAACTAGTTACTAGAAAAATGATGGATCACGTAGCGCAATCATGCGAAAGTAATAAAATAATATCAAATCAGTTTAAGGGTGTACAAGGGTATTATGTGGAGGATAATAATATGAAGCCGAATTATGCCGCCGCACAGTGGATCGTCCCCATACAAGAGGTAGGACATAGAATTAAAAATTGAAAAAGTATTTAATTAAAAAAAATGAAATATACAGTTGCATTACTCTATTAAGGAACTACAAAAATGTTACTACGATTTTTTTATTTGACCAGTACTTTATGAGCAATTCGATGAAAACTGTTATTTTTGTATGGAAATGGGCACAAATATGCCTATATCTCGTGATTCCCTCCTTGTTTCGATTTGCGGTTTTCACTACTGTTGTTTACCCATTTTATGCCACATTTTCTTCAAGGACACTTGGTGCCCCCAGAGACCCCCCTCCGAGATATTTTGCTTTTAGTAACTATACTTTTTATTGTATAACTGATGAAATGGAGGTACATTAGGTATATTCATTACTGAGAATAGGTCATCCCTAAGTAGTTCCTTTAATAACAGGTGCATTTGTGATAACTTTAATGACTTATGATCGCTTCCGTTGCCATACAACCAAAGCGTTATTGAGTCTTTAAGTAAAGATTACCAGTACTTGCTAAATCTAATAAGTTATTGTAATAACCACGTGAACAACCCTTAATCTCTGCATTGTAATTAGCTAATGTCATCATTAGCTTATCAAATACATTGCTAGTTGCATATTTGCTGCCCTATATATTTGAGAGTGTTTAGCAAATGTAATTCAGTTGTAATTACAACTTCTACCAAGTGTTGTCATTATGGCTTTCCGTGGATTTTCTACTTATCTAGATCTTTACGTTGCTCTTCGTAATCTTAAAGATCTTCGTGACTATGACAATTTATTTAACACACTGAAGTCGAATACTAACGTCCAGTTAAGTGAAACTGATGTGACGGATCTCAAGAACTGGTGTCGACGATTTTGCTATCGGGTTTACACCAAATGGGTGCAATCAAGAAGAACAGTCGATATGTTCGTTAACAAGAACGAAGAGTGGTTAAATTCCGATATCGTATGACCAGATTGCTTTAAAGAACATGTTGTTGACACTGAAGAAGCAAATGAAAATGAGGCAGAAGAGGTAGTCAGTCCACCAAAATTAGATGCATCAACTTCAACATATACATCTCCTTGCAAACGCTTTGAAGATTTATCAAATAGACACAAAAGAAGACGTGTTGATGAAAATGTTGCTAGTTACAGTCGTCCAGATGAGCTTTTGCATTCTGTTGAAAGTGTTCTTAAGTCTTAAGAAATGGAAGTATTTGAACCCGAGATTCGTAAACTGAACCTGACTGATTGCGGCAATGCTACTATCACACACAATCTGTGGCTAACCATGACTGATGGTAAGGTGCATTCAATTATATCTGGTACATCAAAAGCAGTGTGTGATTTGTGCAAAGCTCGCTCAAGCGAAATGAATAATTTGGAAGAAGTGACAGCTAAACCCGTGAATACAGATTTATAAAAGCATGGATTTAGTTCATTGCATGCTTGGACTCGGTCTATGGAGTGTTTATTACACATTGCCTACAGAATGGACATACAATCATGGCAAGCAAGAGGTGACGAAAATAAAAAAGATGTTAAAGATAAGAAAGAAGCCATTCAAGAAGCTTTCCGAAGAAGCACAGGCTTACTTCTAGATGTTGTTGTGCAGGGTAGTGGAGGGTAGTGGTATAATATATTTATACCTACATACATATTTCCTTATCAATACTAATATTATAAAGCTGAAGAAGTTTGTTTGCTTGAACGCGCTAATCTCAGGAACTACTGGTCCGATTTGAAAAATTCTTTCGGTGTTAGATAGCCTATTTATCGAGGAAGGCTATAGGCTACTTTTTATCCGGGTGCGCGCGGTAGTTCTCACGGGAAAGCGGGTGAAACCGCTGGCAGAAGCTAGTTGATCATAAAACTCTTTTTATTTTCGATTTGTTATTGTAAACGTAAATCAACCAATTACGAAGCTAATAATGACATTAGCTAATTACAATGCAGAGATTAAGGGTTGTTCACGTGGTTATTACAATAACTAATTAGATTTAGCAAGTACTGGTAATCTTTACTTAAAGACTCAATAACGCTTTGGTTGTATGGCAACGGAAGCGATCATAAGTCATTAAAGTTATCACAAATGCACCTGTTATTAAAGGAACTACTTAGGGATGACCTATTCTCAGTAATGAATATACCTAATGTACCTCCATTTCATCAGTTATACAATAAAAAGTATAGTTACTAAAAGCAAAATATCTCGGAGGGGGGTCTCTGGGGGCACCAAGTGTCCTTGAAGAAAATGTGGCATAAAATGGGTAAACAACAGTAGTGAAAACCGCAAATCGAAACAAGGAGGGAATCACGAGATATAGGCATATTTGTGCCCATTTCCATACAAAAATAACAGTTTTCATCGAATTGCTCATAAAGTACTGGTCAAATAAAAAAATCGTAGTAACATTTTTTGTAGTTCCTTGATAGAGTAATGCAACTGTATATTTCATTTTTTTTAATTAAATACTTTTTCAATTTTTAATTCTATGTCCTACCTCTTGTATGGGGACGATCCACTGTGCGACGAGATATTTTCTTATCGATTGTAATCAACATTCTAGCCGTTACAACGTAATTTATATTAATATTACAAGCTCAAGAGTTTGTTTGCTTGAACACGCAAATCTCAGGAAATACGTGTCCGATTTGAAAAATTATTTCAGTGTTAGATAGCCCATTTATAGATGAAGGTTATGGGCTACTTTTTATTCAGGTGTACGAAGTAGTTCTCACGGGACGCGGGTGAAACCGCTGGCCGAAACCAGTTGTACCTAGTATAAATACACAATGATTCATATAGGGAAATACCTGTTTTAACTAATTGTTTTTGTATACATTTTTTGTTACAAATAATGATGCAATCTAACCAAAGTTTTATAGTCATACGGACATGTTACTAGGGTGGATTAGAAGCATTTTGTCAGAGAGAGGCATATCAAGTGATAGTACATACTTATTAACAAGCTCAGTTCTGCGCCACGTCTAAAGTTGGATACGGTTCGACAGCAGAATAATTATAGCAGTATAGTCTAATTAAGCAGTTTCAAACTAATTCAAAAATATAAAAAAAAATTACCTCCCTTTTTGCATTAGCATTCGGAATTCGGTATACTTAGAAGGATTTGTGAATATACTGATCCACCTATATTCTAGAGATTGTGACTTCTATGACACAATTTGAACTTGATAAGTCAAAACATAATAACCTTTCTAACCTTTAGACCTAGTTAAATGTTTTATAGTTTAAATACCAAGCCGGTACATTTACAATGAGTCATATTCAAGGAATATGGATTGTAATGCGCATTGGACTGAAAACGATTTCTCTGAAAAAACAACAGAAACCTGAAATAGGTAATAACCAAGTAAACACTTGTATTTAAATAAAACATCATTGACGTCAGTTTAATAACTTGAAGTAAGAAGAACCTACTAATGACCGGTACAGAGCTGGCCAATTATAAAAAGTTAATAAGAAGTTGAACAAAATTCTAAATTGAAATGAATTTTGTAGGTAGCTAGCTATATACTTATGTAGCTCTATTATTCGTTAATTGGCTTTCCCCAAATACGAATGTAATGAGCTTGGCTCAATATGAATATTTTCCCTAAAGTGCGCATACACCTATGTCGGTCCTATGTCAACGAAATTAAAAGGGCCTTTAAAAAAAAACCAATGAAACATATTATGACTCAATTAAGTATGCTTTGCCAGATCGCGCAAATTTTTCACCTAAAATAGCTAAGCCGCATTGAACATCGTCGCAAGGAAATGTTGAGGAAAATCAATTTAACAACTTTAACAGACGGTTCCAAAATTCTGAGAATTAAACAAATTGCGACTAAGGTGCTTATGTAACTCGGCATACAGTTGAACGGTTTTGCTGTTTCATGAAATACAATAGAAATTAACTAGTAGTACCTAGGTACGTAATTGTGTTTTACTAGAAATTGTAACGGGTTTCGAACACGGTCATGATAGAACAATCGATCACTACGACCTTGGCAGACAGTAACTAAGTACTAAGGTACGTACAAGGATTAAGTTTATTATGACAGTCAGTCCTGGCATAATTGGCATTGTATTTAATTGTCGCGACTCTTTGTACCGTTAGGACGTAAGCTGTGTTTTGAGCTATTTATACAACAAACTTCAAAGTAAAAGAGACAATAGGAAAGTGAGCGGTAAGACGGCTTAGCGAAAGAATGAAGAGTAAATCCGGGAGCTATGTAAAATAAAACTTGAGACAAAAGTAAAACAGCTCCTTAAAAATTATTTAAGCTTTGTTCCTTCTTCACTTGAACGGAACCCCTGCAATACATAGGTAAAAATATATAGGTTTGAAGGATATTAGGAAGTTAAAAAAACTCGTATCATCACTAATAGACAAATTATCGATTTCTAAACTTAAAATATTTTGAAGACTTTTAAACAGTGATTGCTTTATGCTAACACATTCCTACTGTACAAACTTATTTGTTTTATTAGCGTATTTGCATTTGGCGGTAACTATTGGTTTATGAACTTGATAAATCGTACGTGGGTTTTACGCAACGATTAATGAAATGCGCTTTTCAGCCCTTTTAATCTCACTAAAATTCAGATTAAAAATACATGAACCTGAAATAAGTAATAAGAAACGTCTGAAAACTATCTGAATATTAAATATAATAATCTTTCGTAGGAATTACAAAATAAAATGGCCTAGGTATAAGCAATTCCGAGAATTGGTAGTTGCGCGAGTGACGGGGCCCTAACCCAGTCGTTCTTAGAAAAGCAATACTTAATGGCAATGCAGTGACTAGTTTTTTGGTACATGACTACGTTGAAATCATACCTAATCGACGATGTAAAATTATCGTGTAACAATTACACGGTGATCACAATGGAGTTTAATTAGGAATATTCCGCCTGTGTATCCGTTTCAGTAGCTGGGAAGTTTGACAAACATGTCAATCATGTTCAGCCTTGGGGAACTAGGTAAGCACGAAACTTTGAGGGTGTGTCGGTATCAGTTGGCCCACCAAATAAAAGCCAGTGACTGATATCACATGCATCAGTCGGTATAGTACCAAGGTAATTAGGGTCCATTTTTTATTAATGTAAGTGATGAAAGCGCCTATTAGTTTTACTTTACAAGATTTTCGCAAACTTTACTCTGTAATATAAATTAATTAAGAAATCAATTTACCTAGTTCAAGTACCTGAACTAGGTAAATTCATTTGCGAATACTGTAATAAAATTATTATTGCTTTGAAAGGTAGAAAACCGTTATATCGCTCGTTTCTGCGATTTCTAAAGCTATCAAGTTTACTGAGAATGGGATCGGCAATAACGTGGAAACGATAATGCAGCGATAAACAAAACATGTCGCATTGCTTACGTGCACGATTCAACCGAATATCTGCACTTCTGCAGTCGGCAGCATCCCAGTGCACGGCACAGGTGAGCTATACAGGTATACATGTATTTAGATATATACGTATATACAGTAGTTGCACACACGAGTCGTTCTTGTAATACAAGGACCACAAGCTCGTTCCGCGGTGAGGCGAGTGATTTTTGCAATTACCGACAGGCGGCACACATATCTGTCGGCAATTTGCCGCTCCTCCCGCGAGCTCCGCTGATCGGCTTCTCGGAAACGCACTTGCATCAACTGTGTACCCGGTTAGTGCGATTAACGCACTAATTACCGCGCACGGTACCGCCTCCGTATGTCGCGACTGCATATATACCACCTCTGTCGGTGACATTTGTACAGGCGCGCAAAAACACTGGCCACCATGTTTTTTGCTAATTGCCATGATTTTATTTATCTATACTAATATTATAAAGAGGAAAACTTTGTTTGTTTGTTTGGTTGTAATGAATAGGCTCAAAAACTACTGGACCGATTTTAAAAATTCTTTCACCATTCGAAAGCTACATTATCCACGAGTGACATAGGCTATATTTTATCCGGGTACGGGCAGTCATTCCCACGGGATGCGAGTGAAACCGCGGGAAAACGGCTAGTTTCACTATAAAATTAAGTTTATATGTTAATTTAACTGTACTTGGGTGATTGAATTGTGGTGTTACAAGTACTGTTTTACTTGGAATGAAAAATATCTTAGATAATCCTGTTGTTAATACCACAACTGTACCTTAATTTTAATATAAATTTCTAGAATAGCTATTAATGTCACAGTATGTTGCCAGCCAAGGCTGCATGGAATCTAAATGTACTTAAATCTCGAGCAGCCATTCATGAGTTTGCTTAAACATTTGTATTCAAGTTAGTATTTTGCCAGAACGCATACCTACTATGCATTTTTATAGACTAACATTTAATTTTCCTCTATTATATTGCTTTTTGCTATGATGACATATCTAAAATACTAAAAACTCAAAATTACTGTTTTATGACTCATTTTTATTTGTATGTGATTGTGTGTCTAATCTAATTCAATATGAAGTGTTCTTGTACTATCACATGATATATAATTAAGCCCTAGTTATGTACAGATTGTCGGAACATCATATAAAGATTTCTTTATACTTTATTATTTTTATTATCTGAGTATGACTATATTAGTAAGCATCATAATTGCTTAGATTACAAATAATGATGCAATGGTACTGGTTTAAACTTGTAGAAACTGGAAAGAATAAATGAATGTTTTAATAGGAATGCATGGACAAAACCAGCATTACATTTAAAGGAAACAAATGTTTTGTTAGGGAACATTTAACGACAGTCTAGTAAACATAAACGGGGAAGTCCTATGGAATTGTGTTATGCATTTTGTCTTTGTATGTTATTTGATCATGAATGGTGTTATTTTAAATGGGCAAAAATATTAACTATCAATTTTTTTATGGTCAATCCTCTATCTTACTGTAAACTAAGTTAGAAATGAATGTTATATATTATACATGTTCTGAAATAAGTCTTGATTAATGTATTCAGTAGTAAGCACTGAGATGATTTTTTCTACAGGGTTATCAAACCAGTAATAAGTATACACTATGGTAATAAAGAAGTTGATAAATCAGTTGCTGCACCAAACAGATAGAATGTCATTGCTTAATAACTTGACTTTTACTAATAGGTATATCAAATATTGTATGTAATACTTGAGTGTTCTGGAAAAACATTAAAATGTGCTTTCAAGGAAAGTTACTGAATGTAAAAATATTGCAAATTGAAAAGATCACGATGATAGATAGTAAGTGAAAGTATATTAATGCACGAATCTAAACGAAATCACTGAAATCGTAAATTTTGTGCAAACCCATGTTTTATCAACACGAGTGATACTTATTTCAAAATATAAATAGCCTCACGTTCATATTCCATTATGTACATTCACACAAAGCATGTAATCTAAAGCTTTTACAAATAAAAAAATATACGGCATTACTCACCGAATCTGCTGGATGACAGTCCAACTTTCCAAGAATTCAAAATACCGCAAACTCTTACTTCAAAGTATTTATCACAATTTGATGTGTTACACCACACTTTGTAAACTGTTCGTTTATTTATTTAATAAATTACTTTGTTTTTTAATAGTATTTATATCGGTAACTTAACTTTCGATTTATGAAAAAAAAAACACAAATCTCACCGGCTTCCACGAGCAAACGCATGCGACTGACAGCGATAATAAATGACAGCCAGTCGCCGCCTGCAGCGCGCAACTGACACATAGCAGTACTGTCAGTGTCATTGTGACATCTGCGAAATGTCGTACGTTCCGTTTTAAGTGAGGTTTATCTCCGCAAAATTTCCAGTATTAGTTTACCGGCTTTTATTTCCTCCGTCCATGGCACGGAAAAATTGATCAGGAAAATATTACCCACCACACTGGTCAATTTTGAGGTGCCATGCATGGTTGACGCTATAAATGCCTGGAAAGTCGCATGCCCGAACACCGACCTGCCCGTCAACCCCTCCTCCCAAAGACAGTGGGATGAGCCGCTCTGCAGAGTAATACGGAAAAGTTTAATTGATACGTCAATTACTTCTGCGGAGCGAGCGCGCCTACTGGCTGTGGGTGAATGGGAGTCGGGTCTTTGGCTTTTCGCACTCCCGTCGTCAAACATAGGCACCATGTTTGATGACACCACTTTCAGACTCGCTGTTTGCCTCCGTCTGGGTGCTCCATGCTGCTCTCCTCATCGCTGCCACTGCGGGGAAGCTGTCAACAGCCTCGGTCACCACGGCCTGTCGTGCAGCCGCAGTGCGGGCCGCATACCACGGCATGCGAACATTAACGACGTGATCCGTCGCGCTCTTGTTACCGTCGGCGTGCCAGCCGTACTTGAACCAAACGGCTTGGCACGTGACGATGGCAAGAGACCAGACGGCATGTCGCTATTTCCGTGGAAGTTGGGTAGGACTTTAGTGTGGGACGCGACCTGCGTCGACACTCTTGCGCCATCCCACCTTCCCGGAACTGCGTGTTGTGCTGGCTCTGCCGCTACACAAGCAGAGAACCTCAAGCGGCGCAAATATAGTAGTCTTATTGGCAACTACATGTTTGAACCGTTTGGGGTTGAAACTCTCGGACCGTGGGGTCCGAGTGCTCACCTTCTTGCGAAGGATATATCCAAGCATCTGGTTGACACTTCCCGTGACCCAAGGGCTGGTTTTCATTTCGCACAGCGGTTAAGCATTGCCATTCAACGTGGCAATGCTGCCAGCCTTTTGGGTACATTACCAAGTGACAGTGATGAGGACCAATTTTTTGATGCGCTGTATTAGATTTAAGCTGTATATACCTAATAGAATAGTTTTAGTTAAAGTAAGAAATGTAAATATCGACATCTTTAATTGTTTCTTCAATAAATTTTTCTTACTACTTAGTGAGGTTTTAAGAATACATCATTTTAATTTAATTTTTTTTTTTTTTTTTTTTTTATCTATTTTATGTTGCACCTTAAGTTTGTATACATTATATATGCATGATGTAAATAGAATAAATACAGATATTTGTATACTTAAAAAATATTCATGAATAAATAAATGAGAATTGCATTCCATTACGTATAATTGTCTAATGAAGTGGTATTATCAAATAATATTGAATATAAAAGATATAGAAATAATAAAAGAAAACTTGCTATGTTTTTGTATTTCCTTTTTTATCATTTATAAATAGTAATTATTTATTATTACTTTAATACATACATTATTTATTATTACATACACATGACAAATTAAATTAGGTAACCACTATCTTGAAATTAGGTATAACAAAATAGGTCTTGTAATAAAACTTATTATTATTTCAAAAAATATCTCGAATAAGTTTATTTCTTTTTGCCTTTTCCTTTAGTTTGTCGCAGATATTTGAATTGTCCAAGAGCTCGCCGCACCATGACACCCCGCCACCACGCCTGTATGCGCATGGCAGAAAGTCGCAATCTCTCTTCTCGGGCTAAACGAGCAGCACGTTCTCTTTTGAATGTCAACCAACTTCGCATTTCACCTTGATGAAGATCATACTGAAACAGAGTTGATCTTGTCATTTTTTATCACTAAGGGTTCGCATATCGGTTTCATTCACCACATCACCATCTACTTACTTAACTTTACAAACGCTGCACTTGTTCCTATGGTAGCAAAACATTAATTCTATTTCTTTCGACAGTACATCGCAGGCAGCAAGTTAGGTTGTTCGGAGTTTAGTTTTAGTAGTAGGGTGTAGATAACTACGTCTATAACTTACCAACTTTTGCAGTTCCTGTCTTTTCCCGCTAGCAATAAGCAATTGCTCCAATTTCTTTTGGCCTCTGGAGCTTATTTCGGCAATATCGGTGTCGTAACGATGGCGCCAGTACTCCAGAGCTTTCTCGTGTTCCTTTCAATATATTTCGACGAAGTTAGATGAGTTTTGGTTAGTTGCAAGTTCGCAAGAAATTCTATTACCTACTCATTAATAATTGATTATTCTCAGATTTTCAGGAATTTATAAACTTAGTTACGTAGGGTGCCTCATGTACCACGCACTCACGGTACCTATACTTAGTTACGTGTGCATTAATTAAGCACTTAATTACTACTTATTGGAAAACATGGGATTGGTTGGTAGAGAGAAATAACTTATGTTCCATAGAAATTGTGGGCAGAACATTACAGAGTAAGCACCTTACTTAGGTGCTTACTACTATGTAGGTACTAGGAGTCGAATCAAGTTGAAAGAATATTAGATATCCCTGGGTGACCTTCGCCCGGGATGGTTGACGCTTATTGGAGGAGGCCTACGTTCAGCAGTGGACGGCAATGGACCGATAGATGATGACGATGATCTTATGTATTAGAAGACTAATCTACTCTAAGATTTATCCATTACGTTAAACTTTGTTAAAGGATTAATAATTGCAGGTTGGATTTACATACTTTGATCTGCAAATCAAAAGCCTTGAGCAACTCTTCGTGAACGCGTTGCTCGTGGTCGGGCCGCGGTGGGGGCGCTCGCGGCACATCCAACTTTAATTCTAAGGACTCGAACCGCGCAAATAGCCATTTTTCAGCATAGCAGAGACGTGTGTTAGCGTTGTGGAGATCATCCTGCAATAGATAACTGTGAATTAAGTTTTGTTTATCAATTATGGGCATGCGGGTTATTTGATTAGGTACCTAGTAAGCAACTCTGATATCTGTCATAGTATAAGTAAAATATTCCTGGTATGGAATAGGTGAAATTGTGGACGTACCATTACAAATTGAATGTAATTTTTTTATTGATATAGGGACCTAGATAGATTTATTGTTTTTAAAATTATTCAAAATCTTAACAACGTTTTATGCTGTTATAATCAATGTTAGTAGGTAACTTTGTCTGACTTCGGTTCCCTAACTCGGTTACTATAGGTAAGTAGGTATTATAATGTCAAGCCAAGCCAATGCTAAGTCGCGTACTGAGAAAATGTTTCGTTAGATGTAGTTACTTGTTACTGAGTTTCAACGAATCGAATTAATTGATTTTCCTGCTAGCCACGACAAGTAGAACAAATTTCTCTTTCAAAGATAAATGTAAATAATAACATAATGATTTAAGAGAAATTTCTTAATTTATGTTTCATCGTCTAGACAACAAAATATTATTATTTCTATCATAATAAGATGATCATTGCGGATGTGACACGTATTTACTGGGTGACAAAGTCCAAGACTCTTCGCACGGACTTTGCCTAGCTATTGTAACTCTTTCTCACAAATGTTCTTAGAACTACATGTTTTACGCTCCCAGTAACGCATCGGTGATCTCATAATGGCTGCATCGCAAACAGCGCTGTATACTGAGAAGTAGCTGCATCAGCATGTTTATCACTCTGTGTAATTATCACTTTCATAGAAACACAAGTGCTTATATATCTAGCGAGATTCCTACACTCATTTTATCTCGAAGAACAGCTACTTTCTGATCAGCGTTGCGTAGCTCCATTGCCCATTGACTTCTTTTGGCCTCCAATTCCGCTGCAAGGGCATTGCGAGTTCTAAAACAAAAATAATTTATCATTATTCATTTATCTGAAAGAGTCTACTTTTTTAGTACGTTCTCGATTTATCCATTTGAGTTATATAACTTCTGGCAGATCGGTGCCGTCAATCAGATCAGTGGTGTTTTCCCTTCAAAGGATTAAAGGTTACGTACGTTTTAAGTTGTACGTTGGTGAGTCGTAGAGACTCCACATCGGACTCGGATTGTTTGAGTAACTCCACTGCATTCTTCACTGACTGCCACTTCCCAGTTTCAGCAACCTCTATGAGAGTTGCTCTTACCACATCTTTCACCAAGGCTCTGAAAAAGTTTCGAGATTCTTCAATCAAGATTGGGCTTTTGTATTTTGTTACTAATTCGAAGTATTTTCAGCTTTCAGATCGGTGTAACAGTCTGGATATGAGTAGGTATGTTTGTTACTCTTTTTCACAAAAAATACTTATTGTATTTTGATGAAACTTAACAGTAATAATAACTTATCTGTGAGAACAATAGTAATTCCCTCTGGATGTAATGAAAACCTTGGAAACTATTTGAAACCATTCAGGTATTAAAACGATTTCATTTAAAACGATTCAGTGATAATTTTTTGTGGCAGTACTCACATCTTTCTCGGAAGAAAAACCAGTGAAGGATTGGGAATTTAGATTACATTATGTAACTTTCAGCTTGGCTTCATTCGATAGTTCAAGAGCCAGTAAAGTAACACGACAAGGGACCGAGGCAGCCAGAACAGTTCCACAAACAACTGCCACGTCCTTCGTCATTGTAACGCCATCTCCCTGAACTCGGGTACAACTTACCGGTCCTTCACCAGTTTATCCCGTTGTAGCCTCTCGATTTTGTTGGCAGGCCGCCATGTAGCAAGTCTCAGCTCCGCACTGCCCTCTGTAACCGATTGCCAGGGTGACGACAGATGGCGCTGCAAGATAGCTCCGAAGTTTCACGAGTTATACGGTAAAGAAAATTAAAAAAAATCCACGAGAACACGATTTAGGAAATTAAGGCCACATCTTATTGCTTTCTGTAGCTTTCAATGCTTCTGTTTCTGTCGCAACTTAAAACTGCATTGAAAACTGCTACTAACTTTACTAGCTTCCGCCAACGTTTTCACCCGAGTCCCGTGGGAACTCCATGCATCCGGAAAAAAATGCTACAAAGATAGCCATAAGCATTCCTCTATAAATGGGCTATCTAACTGTAAGCGTTTTTCAAATCGGTCCAGTAAGTAGTTTCTAAAAATGGAGATCAAGCAAACAAACAAACAAACTCGTTAGCTTTATACCTAATATTGATGTATAGAGGTATTTACTACCCCGTTTCCGTATGTTAAACATAGTATTTAGGTACTTCATTTAAATCGTATAGTTTCTATTCTATAATAGTTTCCTGTTCAGCTGGTTTTGTAATTATTACTTGTTATAATAGCATTTGAACTACAAGTACTGGTAGCGTAAATGCCCAGGCATTTGCAAATGTAACAAATAATAATCTGCCCATATCTATGAAACGCAAACAATAAAATTTATTGGGCCTATTATTTACATATATTTACAACATACACTATTACAAAAAAAAACTTAAACTAAGAACTAAAAACTAAAAAGCGTCAAAAAATTCCTCCCCATCGCTGTCGACTGGGAGCGTGCCCAAAAGGCTGGCAGCATTGCCACGCTGGATGGCAATGCTTAAAATAAAATAAATTCACTGTTGGTTTCTTTTCACCTTTAATACAATACACAAACAAGGGTCGAAACAGACATGCTATAAACTCACCTAAAATCCTCATTTGCAGTAAAACCACCTCAAATGACAACGCGAAGAGCAGGGCATCCATTTCGCTAATCCTGCTTCAAAACAAAAATATAATATTACTGCATACTACTTTGGTACGATATTATTTTTCTAACTATTTTATCTCGCGTGTAAGGAGACGCATGTGAGGTACTCTATATGATAATAAAATGGCCGCAATAAAATTATACTTTTCTCTGAAAATATTAAAGTTTAAAGCAATGATTGCACTTTTTTAGTTTAAGGCGTTTTTTAGTTTTTATTTGAGTCGCTTTATTAAAATAATTTAAAATGTTGAGCTAGAACAGGGACACGCGTGGATAAATAAGGATTTTCCATCGTTTGTCTATGGAAAAATTAAACGAGGAAAGTACAGTACCTAACTACGTGTTAGTCATTCTGAATCCCATAAGTGTGAACCAAAAAACCACTTACAGTGAAATTACTTTTAAAGATTTAACTGTCAAAAGTTACTTTAGGTAGTGATCGTTGCTAAATTGATCGCAGTTTAATTTGATAATCTGCGCTATTTATACCGCATAGTGATTACTTACATATTTAGTTTCATAGAGTGGGCGAGTGTGAACTATTTTCCTTTCAATATGAATTTAGAACTTTGAATTACTTATCGTACATTACTAACGTATCGTAGCAAACGGTAACCTTTATGTGGGTGTGTAGTAACATAAATACGTATAGGTAAACATTATAATTAAGTCCTTATTTTATTCAGACTTAAAAAAACACAAAAGAACCATTGTTTCTACTAAGTATCAAATAATCCAGTGGCGTAGCGTGGCGGGGGCGGGGGGGGCGGCCCGCCCCGGGCGGCACTTTTAGGGGGCGGCAAAATTTAAGAAAGAAAGAAAAAAAAACATTTATTTGCATAGAACAAAAATAATAGAAATATTTTGTAAATACTTGAACCATTTTATATTTTTACTACAACCAGAAATTCTGACCGATTGAAAGGAGCACGGAATTTTTGGATTCGGGAAATTCCTTTTCTTTGTATGATATTTTGTAGCGACTGGCAACAAACTATACTCAGGACCGTGCCGCCCCTGTGTGCTTCGCACACTTCACACACAGGGGCGCCACATTTGATAGATAAAAAATCTGAGATTATTGGCGCAGCATGTACCTAAGATTCACGACGCGAGTGCCCCGGGTGTCACTTATTAAAATTATTTGTTGTATACTCTTCAAACTAAAAAAAATTCGCGCTCGCTGCGCTCGCGCAATTTCATTCATCCACGGTTTCTCTGTGTTTATCGTTTAATCATCAAACTAAACATATATTGACGCCCGTTTTACTTGCGCCTTTTCAATGCTCTCACTTCTTTTTCTGTGTTTACCTTTTACACATAAAACTAAAAAAAAATTCGCGCTCGCTTCGCTCGCTACATTTCAATACTTACTCGCGCTTCGTTTTTTCTGTTTATCTTTTAGACATAAAACTGTTAAGAAAATACGCGCTCGCTTCGCTTGCGCCGAGGTTCGCGAAATAGTATTTCATAGAAAAGGGGGGGTGGTGTCTTGCCATAAAATCGTTTTATTTTACTGTAATTTTTTTTTGGAACCTGTAAAAAGTCATGGGCGGCAAAATTGTCTTCCGCCCCGGGCGGCGTACAGCCACGCTACGCCACTGAAATAATCTCACTAAATGTTGAATTAAATAATCGAGCTATGAGCTACCTAATTGCCGTCACACGATACTTGTAAGTACACTAGCAGTTTACCCGCGGTTTCACCCGCGTCCCGCGGCCATAACTGGCCATACCCAGACAAAATATTGCCTATGTTACTCGCGAATAGTCTATCTATTCAGCAGTGAAAGAATTATTTAAATCGGCTTAGTAGTTTCGGAGCCTTTAGAGTATAAACAAACAAAAAAAATCTTTCCTCTTTGTTATATTAGTGTAGATAAGATATTATCTATATTATATCTTCCTGCAACGTGACTACCCATGGACCGATGAAGTTGAAATGGCAAAGGCATTTTGTTTGCTAGTACCAATTTTTGGAGATATTGACATTTTCCTTCTTTTGAATTCTCCGGCAAAATGCTCATAGCGCATGCACTCTAGGTTTAAAGTAAAGATTATTAAGAGATAGAAATGATAAGATTTATTATATGAAAACATTCCCTAAACGTACCTCCAATACTACGTATGTACATAAGCATGGTAGTAAAAACATAGAATAATTAAAAATTACGTACTTTCAAACATTAGTTACAGGAAATCACGTTGTACATTGTACAATCAAAATGAAAATACTTTTAATTGGACCGCTTAAATATGAATCAGTTTTCTCAAATTGGTTTTTCCTTCAGAGACGAAATTGGACAAAACTGGTTGGTCCTTAATACCCGGGAATTATCGTTTTTTGAAAGGGTGTCTTTGAAAATATATTTAAAGAACAAAGTAAATAATTTCAGGATGTGCGTTTATTATATTACATGTTGTAAAGGTACAAGGCGAATGTAAATAGTGGCGTCCGCACGTCCGGATGGGATACTTTACGGTGAAGTCCTTCAAAAAGGTCAGGATATAGGATATTAGAAAGGTGTCATTCAGTAGCGATATGTATACTTATTTGTCTAAATGGATATGTGAAGAGTACGGCCATCTGGCAGATAGAGTTGAAGAAGTGTCGTTTTCAAACAACTTGCAATTACAGGCTTTTGTTATTCTTATATTACCAACCCGCATTGGACAAGCGTGGTGATTAACGCTCAGTCCTTCTCTGTGAGAGAGGAAGCCTGTGCCACGATAAAAGGCTGATGATGATGCTATTCTTATTAAGAGATTACCAATATAGGTAGGTACCTACATAGAATAGTAACTTTCTACAATTTACTGTATATCTAATTAACGTTAACACAGTATGTATAGGCTACATTGCCGTGTTGTTTTAAATGATAATTTTAAGCATGTTAAGAATGAAACTAGCAGCTGTAATGGCAAACCAAGGAGGCAAACATATCTGGTTCATATCATCAATTAAAAATAACTAATGGGATACAAAATAATCAGAGCAAACATTAATTTAAAAAACGTGAAATTGGAAGCCTATCGTTCAATCTGCTAACGACTCGAGAGCTGTAATGAAGAGGCAAGAGTAATATCCGCCACAATATATTGTCTGTGGTTGATCGCTGGCTTAACAATGGAATGGCAAGGAATCTGCCAGGACAGTCTAATGAGCCTCGCCGAGTCGCGGGGGTCGGAATAGATCACTATTCACGTAAGTAACTAACTAAAGAAAAGGTCTTCGATCTAACGGGAAATTTACGACGTACGTAGGGTTTCTTACTTTATGTAAAATCTCCTAATGTTATAAAATTAATTCTGTGTATAACATTGTTTTGAATACTCTGCTTTTTGCTCAATTATTTTGCAATTATGATGATGTTATTTTAGTTATTTTTAACCATGAGATACCTTAACTATAGAATAATATCTAATTAGACACTCATTTCTATCAGTCTGGAGGGTTTCATTTAGAATTTCGGACACACAATATGTACAACGAAGTAACAAACATACCTTTCATGTTGTTCCATGTTTTAAATATTTAAACAATCAAAAAATACTTTTAAAGAGTGAACAAATAGGTTTCATAAATAATATCATTTACTTGGAAACCCCAAGTTATGTTCTGTTCGATAGATGTTTGCATCTCCTAGCAACCTCACGAGGACTGTTGTATGATCAATATGATAAGATTTCCGAAATAACAAATCAAATTGTTCAATGAATAGTTAAGTAGTTTTTCCTGTTATATGTTTAATTTTATGGAAGTAATTCAAGGAATAGTGTAGGTACTTATATCAGGCATGAATTTAAAACATCAATTGATAATGTGTTCAATCATTTCGAATGAAAAAGCTTAGGTAAGCACCCAAATATTTAAATGGGGTCGTGATTCGTGTGCCAATTCGCGATACTTTATGATGGTATTTAAAAACAGGACGATGCAAATTCACAGTGGTGCGAGAAATTTTAAAATTCGTTCTCACGTTGACTTTTTTGAATACAAATCAGACAGACGTTTTTGTTACTCGACTTCGCGCTAAATACTAGCGCAACTAAGAGACTAACTAGAAGCTTATTGCTTTAGCTTCAATACCATAATTGATATTCAGTCTCACGCTGATCTAGGAAGAGAAAGAAACGAGACGGTAACATATTATTACGTCAGTTAGACTAGACGGCCATGACCGGAATGTTGGAGCACATATTATTGGTGCAGCATGAATTGCTGGAAGGAGCTAGGAACTCCTTTAAAATTCTACGTTAGAGCGCCAAGAAAGCATAAGGATTTTAACTTTTCTAGCTATTATGTACTAGAAGAAATTTCGATTTTATAATGTAAGGTTTTTTATTTTATTTAGCAAAGACCACAACTTTTATTTGTAACGAAAACGAATAAAAACTAAAACAAGCTTTTATAAAACCTAAACTAATGTATTATGTTCATGTAGCTACCTATAATGAGTTCTGAAATAAAGAAAAAGCAGTGCATTAAACTTTAGAATAAGCTATTTGCGAAACTAGAATTTAAAGAGGTTTCAATATTAAAATTCAAGTCAGTGTTTGTTTTAGTTTTAATATTGCAGAGGGATGGAACGCATTGCAGAGGGATGGAACGCATTGCAGAGCTTTCATCAAACCAGTTTTCCCGGAAAACTAGTCATTATTATCAAGAAATCTTCTAAATATAATATTTTTAGAAGTGTTCGGTTTCTTGCGCCCGTCGGCGAAACAATGGCTAGCTAACGAGCTTTATGTTTAGTATGCCCAACGTATAGTCTTACAAAATATCGTTGGAGGTAACACGGCTATCTGCCTTGGAATGATTTAATAAAACTTCATGCCGACTTTGATTGAGCTTCAGAGCAAAATATTTACAAACATAACTTTATGTACCTAGTAGGTGTAAACAGTATAAAGTTAGTAAAAAGTTAGAAGAAAAATCCCTTTTCATTAATATTGCTTATTGGGCTTACCTATCGGGGCATAATTTCCTCCTCAAATAATTAACAAAAAATAATGTTTTGTTTATAGTGGTTCTATAAATCGTGGCGACTGCATTGATGCTGTCGGTTTTACACACGTTCTGTGGTTTTACATAAATATGTGTTTTTCTTCTTACCGGACAATTCCTTCACCCAAAACCAGACAAATACGTATCCAGCTTGCAGCAATATTTTTTTTATGTGCAGCTATGTGAGTAACTGCCCTTATTATAACTTAAATAGGTATAATCGTCATCAGTCTGGTTAACTGCGATCATTACTGAACCTTCAGGAACAGTTATTAAAAAAATAACAAATCTGCCTCCGGATGCTTTTCTTCTTGAACGAATATCAGTTTCATTCATTATGATTCTACCTAGTCTTTAAGAAAACCGGTTGCAATTTTTTCTAGACTAACAAGATGCAGTTTAATAACGGTTAAAAAATATCCGATGAACTGGGAAGTAATGATCCGTCCTTTTCTTGATACTTTAACAGTCGATCCCAATATTCTATCTTTATTTGATTAACTTACTAGAGATAGAATTTTCGATATTAGCCCTATACAATAAATAGGTATGTCAAATTATTACCTCTAGCAAGCAAAACAATCGATATAAAAGTAGAACATTTGGAGTGGCCATAAGAAGAGTAAATCAGCATCAATTAACATAACTGCTACAATAAAATAACATGATTGCCGTCCTTCTACATGGAGGAAGCTGGATCCGGATCACGGGATTGTTTACCTATCAAATTGATAAAATCTCTTTAGATTTATTTACTTCACGTATAATACGAATCGCGAATATATGCAAGCCAGGAAAGCATATTAAGCTCGTCATTTGTTTTCCATGACATTAACGCTAGACTTTTGGCGTTCCTGATTTTGTAGGTACTTCAATTACCTAGGTGTTTCGTTTAAATAATACACGATGTTCACAACTTTACAGCACTGACGTAGTCGCGCGCTGCTCCGGTCGTCACGGTACCGAAAATGTGTTGAAGAGTAATGAAATCACGTGGCTCTCGAGGCGTCGGTCTAAATGAAATCACGTTAATTATCGCACGTAGACGGAGCCCCAGGCTCTCTTACCACGCCGAGCCAAGTATCTATCGCGTTTCCCTCATGATATTACCTATGGAGCTAATATTTAATGCGGCATGCATTTCTGACGAAAGTGATACCCTAGTGGACTGGGATTCTTTATGATTGGGTTATGTTTTGGTAAACCTTTCGATAATAACGAAACCTTTTAATTGAGAAATCAGCTATCACCAACAATCTTAAGATATCGCTCTTAGTATTTTTTTTTAATTAATGCATGATTTTGTAAATAAAATACTTGGTTTTTGCATTTCATATAGTTTTAAACCGCACGATCTCAGTGGAAGCGTCCTTTTCATTTATTAGCAAAAGTAGTGTAATATCTGTAACACCATCTCTTGACAACCGTTTTTAGGCCAAAAACAAAAAAACTAATTAATGTCGGTCAAAGGGTCGCGGCCGGTGTCAGCGGCGGGGATGTTGATTGAGCTTTTATTTAAGGTATTTTCCTAGTATAACTTAATCGGTTGCACCTTGAACAAAATTATGTGATAATTGCTCGTGTACACACAAAATTCCTCGTGCAGGTACACATTCTGTTCCTTTGTACGTGTATTTAATTATGGATTCCTTCCTTCATCACCGAGATACTATATCAAAGTGGCTCTTTGATACACTCTACTTTAATCCCAAAATCCTCTAGGAATTTCAATCGAAAATACTTCGTTAGTTGTATATGACAGAACTAATTTTAATGAAACACAAATTAATAAGTTAACGTTTTTATTAAACGTAATTTATAATGTATGAACTATTACATTTTCTTCCTACCATTTATATGTTATAATAAGAGATCAATTTGTAACGTAAAAATACATATTAGTACATTAAACTACTCTGTACATATAAATTACGTAGAGACTAACAGCAAACGTCTAACACGCTTACATTTGACAAGAATAATGTAAACATAATTAAGTAATGGCATTTTATCAAAAACAAAAATATTTCCTATGACGCTATCGATATTCTAATAATGGCGATATTTGGCACAAATAAATACATCTATGATCAGGAAATCTATGAAGGAGACATTAAAGAGGTTACGATAACTTCAAGTTATGTAATATTCTAATTAACAACAATTAACAAGCGTAGAAAAATACTATTATGGAAATACAATAGACAGGACAGCTGTGTTCACAACAAACAAGGCATTACGACAACATACACGGTGTATGTTGAGCTGGATAACATACACCGAATTAAAAATCGCCATTTAACATACGAAGAAATCGACTGTAAGGGTCATCCGATTGCTAAATTAGTGTCACCTTTGACAAATCACGCTGGATTTGTAGAAAAACCTTCTTCTCGAAAAGTGTCTTATCTATCTTAATGGCCATTTTTGCTTATCCCCAGTAACCATGATGATCAATTCTCAAATCTTCTCTTTGCTACACTAATTTAGCAGCCGAACTCCAAAAGTACTTACTCATTACAAATTTTAAGCTTTTAGCTGCCATCAACTAAATCCTACATTGTATTTAATGTTTCAAGGCTAATGAATGAAGATGACAAAAGACGACGTAGATATTTTATATGGTATCGGATGGAGGCTACGTACATTATTACTTCGATATGTTATTATAGATTTTATTTTATTATTCCACTGTTGAATTAATTACTATAAAGTTGGATCAAACTATTTATTTTCTTATCGAAAAAATATGGTTTTTACGTAATGGCATATTTCTAAAGAGGTCTTCTAGCGGTGTGTTGACGTAATATCTTATTTCCAGCCAGGCAGTGGCGACAGCTCGCAGGAAACAGAAAGGAGTCAGTCGCTGGTGGCTCTAGTTGTCGTAGCGGGTGGAAGCAGAGTTGGCCCAGAATCCTAGACAAAAAAAACATCAGAATTTCTTTTAAAGATAGCCAGAGGACAATCTAGACCTCCTTTATTTAAATCTATTGTTCGAACTATAAAATTGCCGACTTAAATTGAAAAATATACCTAGGTAGGTAATTCATTAAGTTTCTTTGTCTTTAGATTCAATTTGGCGTTAAATCCGCCCTAGCAATTTTATGAAGATAAATAATCAGATTGCTGTAAAACAATTTAGAACCTAGCATTGTGATTTAATTGCTTATTTTGTAGTGGCTTATTCAAATTATGTACTTGTCTACAACATTTCCCAAGCTTTCCAGCGTGATGGCATTGGTTTCAAAATTAACTAAAGGTACCAAGAGAAACCGTCTGAATGAGAGTATATTCTTTTATTGAAGTTACAGAAACATACACCTACACAAAAATTGGTTACTTACGATTCAGGACAAGTACGAGAAGTCTACAAGGTAAACAGATGTACCTACGTGTAAGGGTTAACTATATTCACAGTTTCATACACAGCATAAATATCACAAATAGATAAGGTCAGCTTCATTTTTTTGCATGTAGGTAGGTACCTTCTTTTTACCCTGAATGGGTATTAGGTGTTATATCTGGTGCACGGTAGTGCTATTTGTATATTGAAGAAAACTTATTCGTGAGTTAGTCAAAAATCGATTTACTTACTTCGATAAGTAACTGCGAAGCTAACTAGCAAAACTGTTGGTTTTGAAACTGTGATACACTGCTTACTGCGTATGCATCATAATCATTTAGGTACGCATTTAAAATGGATTTTGAAGGTACCTCGTTTGCCGACATTTTGCAGGAACAGCCGGTTGGCGACAGCCTGCCGCTGGTTGGCTTCGCGCATCTGTTTGCGGGCCACCTCGAGCAGCAGCCGCTGCCGCAGCACCTCCATGGGGTTGTTGATGGACAGCGACGGCATCTTGCGCTTCGGCCGCGCGCGACCCTCGCGCAGGTCCGCCAGCCTCTGTGGCAACCCCAACTCACCTTGTACTTTGTACTATATTACACGCAACTAACTACCAATACAGTCTAGATATTTATGGTATGCAAATATTTGAAATCTCCCCACTCATAGATGTCTATTATAATCATACGACATCAAACTATGTTCAGAAAAATGAATAGACTATAATATTAAGAATAAGATAACTGACATTGATGTGAATAGCTGGGGTGATAAGGTGAGGTATGTACAATCAAGTAAGATATGAAAGTAAATTGTAAGCAGTTTCAGTGCTACTCGTGATTCAATTACAGATTTATTGGGTTGTCTTACTGTTCATCTGTCACTAAGCTATCGTTTTACGATTAACATAAATACAGAGTCATAAAATGAAATTGATATGGCTAATTAAACAAAAAATGCAGAGGCAGGTTGGTAAAAAGTCTAACAGCTACAAAGGCATTTAGAACAACTAATTTCTGATATCTACAGAGAGATATAGATAGCCTATATTACTTGAATGGCGTTATGGGCTAAGGAAAAATATCCGAAATTAAAGATACAGTTAGCATTTCTGCTGTCCTATTATGTATATTGAATTACTCTTCCCATCTCACAAATCGATGGGACGTGAGAGATTCATTTCCCAATGAAGGGGTGAAATGTTTACCTCTGTTCCACAAGGTGTTGGGTTCCGTACCACTCACTACATCTATATCATCGTCAATATACTTTCTTTCCTTCTGAGCCAGTAATTTGTTCGGGCACGGTATTATCTTACTGCCATTGGAAAGCAAATCTGATTACTATTAACCCTTTCTTTTTCCTATTACTTTGTTTCCTGTTCATAAATGTAACTAAGATGATAAGATAAGTTACCTTATCAAATGTTATTCATGAAATTCGAAACAATTTCATATAACCATTAAGTTTCCTTTTTCGTTCATGAAATATACTAAAACACTCGGAGTAATTTAGTGGGACTACAAAGCATACATCCTTCGATATATTTCCAGGTCTCTTCCTCATTGATATTCCTCAATAAAGATTATGATAATTACGGTTTCTGCACTAATTTAGATCCTATTTCATTCGAATCCTACTTTACGGAGCGAATTTAAATACTCTATAAATGGATTTAGCGGATTTACTGGCGTAATTATCTGGAATTGCTACGCAATGAAAATATATTACCTACATATGAAAATGTTTACGTATGAAATGCTTATTTTTACTGTTCTTTTCGAAGCCTCCTTTTTGCTTTCAGGCATGTCATTGTGGTTGGATGTTTAATATGAAAGTGAACTTATGAGTTTGAGGGCACATGAATGAAACAACTAATAATCTAAAAGACGTTTATTTTATCTTTTAATGCCATAAATTTTATTCTATTACATTAAGATAAAAATGCATGAAAGTAGGATATATTAAACCAGCGAAATATTTTCATAAAACAGTTGTAAATAAAAGCATAGAGAAAATTTAAATCAACTCCATCATTTGCTAAAAATTTGTTAAATCTAAGTAAATAAAACTTAATTTAATCTATAAAACAATTTGTACTTTCCCTATATAAAATATACATTAATAAATGGTATGTGATTTTTTATAATACTATATATCTGAAATATACTACTATTTAAACATTGCTACTATCTGTGGCTTTTCCTAAGCTACTATTTAACATTAAATATGGAACATGCTATGTAGAATTTTAAAATAGGCTATTTTAACAAATACTTTATAACCGTGGGTCTCGGATGACGTCTACGTAGGCAGGCATTTCTTGGTTGGCGATATTAAGCTTTTAAAAGTATCTGACAGCTTGCATCGAAGGGGACCACTGGAAACCTGCAATACGAAATACATTCTGTTAAACATTGCCTAAGACGAACAATATTATGATAAGGAATTTCATTACTTGCATGCTCTGGTACTGTACAAAATATTTTAATAATATCAACATGCTTAAAACCGAGGTCCGTTCGATAAGAGTTCGTAACAAGTTTTACCAATTTCTTATCTTCATGCAAAACAGGGAATCCAAGTATTTCTAGGGCTAAAGAGAAGGATCTGGACAGTTCTGACGCATAATGATTACAGAATAGCCACTTCCATATACAATGCAAATGTTCGTGACAAGGCTCCATTAGAAGACATTACCGGCACGGGCGCGGAAACTACACAGGTAGGTAATATGGTACATATCTTCTTTGACGATGTTCAACGTGATATAAGAGCAAACAACATGCAACTACTCTAAAAACTAATTTTGTTAAGTCCTTTGTGGAAATTAAGCGTTTAAAGTCGATTTTCACATGACTGCATCTAAGCTAAATTACCGTTAGCTACGTATAACAGAACATGACTCAAGACTGGCGCTGTATAAAGTGGTATTATACAACGAATTAAAAAGCTTTGTCTGCGTGCTGTTCTAGGATACGGATCTTTATCCTTGTGAATTCTCACCTCGTTTGCCGATGTCGTTCAAGAAGTTCCTGTTGACGGCCGCGCGGAGGGCTTGCGTCTTCCTCTCCTTCTCCTGGGTGAGCTTCTGACGCAGCACGGACATCGGCAGGTCGATGGACAGCGAAGGCATGCGCCGCTTCACCCGACCACTGCCGGTCTTCACGCACCACGGGTTCACATTAGCTACTATCTCACTCAAAGACTAGCCGAAGATAGGTGAGTCAGTCAGAGTGGTCATTATTTAGCAGTGATGACGTTTCAGACAGTTATCTATGCAGATAATAACTTCTAATTCTGATAATACGTCCCTCGTTTAAAATTACTTTTTTACACTTCAGTTGAGACACATGAGTTGATAAGCTATGTAATACTATTTACTCTGGGCCATTGAACAGAGCATGCAATGAGTTCATATCATCATGAATACAGGTTCGAATATCCCAATGACCTAGTTTAGCTGCCATATTATTTGTAATAACAATGACTTTATTGATAACTCTCCTGAATATTGCTAGCTGAATTTCACAATATTTGCTAAAAATAATGTTCCTATAAGTTGAGTGACGTCAATGAAATCGCTCAATATACGTCCAATGAATGGTGTGTAACAGATTGGTTTCTAGATATCTTTAAAGGTTTTAATATTCCTTGAACGTGATCCATTAGACTAATGAATCAGTGACTAGCATTTATTTACCCTTAAATGTTCTTTATAACCCCAATGTGTTCTGCTACCCAGAATCTTCTATAAATATTTAATTATCGGGAAGCAAGAAGAAAATTAGAATCACTATTAAAATTAAACAGCTATTTATAAAAGAATTATCTTTATTTTGCTCTCAACAGATTTCATACATAAACGTGTTTAGTTGCAAATAACAAGGGTAAATTTTGTAAAAATCTATACTGGTAACTTTAGAAGCGGTTACATGTCGATCACAGGGATGGCTAAGGCAGCTGGATTTTTTCATTTCTTCAGTTTTGACTTCTCCAGGCTCCTACAACAGAGAGAATGTATATTACAAATCATATTTACTTCTAAACGTTTTTATGACGTTCCATGCACCATGCTTGCTGTGCATATGCACATTTTCCAAATACATACTTTCTAACGAAGTCTTTCATTTGCTATTGTCTAAATCGTGAAAATCTCATTCGTGTTTAGGTTTTATATAAATAGTTAAAACTCTAACCTCGCTTTCCGACTCGGTCTAAGATGCTCCTGTTCCTGCTCTGTGCGACTCTTTCTATGTAGTTGTTGTAGGCTCCTCGCTGCAACAGCTCGATCGCGGGGTTCACGGAGAACGAGCGGCGTGTGCGCATCTCCGCGCCGCTACTTGCCACCTTCGTTATACACTCATGTTTATATTCACTGTACATCTCCTCGACCCCGCAGTTTTGAAAAGCTTATGAGAAAAGCAAGCAAGGAGTAGACAGCAGACACCGAAAAACTATTGAAATTCTATCATGTAAAATGGTGAAGTTTTCTGCTTTAACAATGCGTGTTTTCAATTTCAGTTATTTTACTTTTTGTGGAACATTAATTTGGCAATTTTTATGAGCTTGTTACAATATACCAGTTTATAAAGTAATATAGATTACCAAAAGCTTGTTTAAGAAGTTTGTTTATCGAAGTAATTAGGTACAACGAAAGTTAAATCGAGGCTGCGGTCAATTGTTGTTAATGTTTTGACGCGTTCAAAATAAGTTCCCAACTTACTAGACGAACGAAAGCTTAAATGGTGTCACAAAGCAAATATAGTGTGCCCTAACGTACATATAAAAGTTAACGTTCAGGTATACGTAATTAAATAGTACGCATCGTTTAACGTAACGACTAGTATACACTACACAGCTCGAATAAAGTTTACGCAAAGCGAGGAGCACTGTCCGAGTACAACGATCATAACATTATCTGTGGTGAAACATAACTCCCACGGCTTAACCGCAAATAGTTTAAGCAGTAACTTGTTAGCCAAACTAACGAGATATTTGGTATATCAGTATCTATAAATAAATGACACTTCTTAAAGTTTTTGCGAACTTTATCATATGAAGCTTGGAATGATCAAAAGATAATAATTAACACAAATGCAGTTGCAGCTGCAGTGCAATTCTTCATTAATTTTAACACAAATTCACAAATTAAAATATTTTAATTCCATTACTGTAAAATTCGGTTTATCTGACACCATTAACGATTATTTATCGATCGCCAGTGGACACGGCAGGTCCCAAATTGACGGCATAATTTGTTTTACTAATTATAGACCTTTTCGTCTTGACAAAGGAAACTTTAAAAGAGATTTTCATCCAGTTATGGTAATATGAACGCTTGTTTACACAAACAACTTTTAGGAAAATTTTCTTTTTAAGTCAAGGAATTTTTATTTAAATAAGTGGCGACCCTATTTTTCTTAATTTTATCATAGCATTTTATAAATTGCTTTCACATTAGTTTCGCGCTGGCTTCTGGGTGAAAAATTATATATTTTGTGCATGGAATATTAAGCACGTATCTTAAGCGAGGTGATGCAAAACTCCATGATCCAATTTCCGTAAGCGTAAAATAAGAGAGAAGGTGGTATACCTGTGAGTCCCGGGGCACGTCAGCGAGCAGGTACAGCCAGGGCGCGCCGGCGGAGTAGCGCGCACCCATTGGCGACATCGCGTAGCCGAGGCTCTCCTGCACAAACATTGTAGCTTTAAACATAACGTTATTATGATTGGATGTGGAAATTGTGATATTGATAAGGTATTGAGGTAAAATTAAGCGATAGTTACTTTAATATTCTTTAAAAGTAAGTAAGGTCCTTAAAAAAATGCTCCATTCAAAATTTTCGTAAATTAGTACCTACGATCCTATGTGAAATGTATTTTTTACTTCCTTAAACATTCTGTGGTTAAACAAGCGTGTAGCTGAGAGCATGTTGATACAATCGAATGTCGTACAAATCCGCAATATAGATATTTTCTTTGTGTTCCCCATTCGTTCCCGGCGGATTCGCCAATTTTCCACCATGCGAGCACAGCATACAGAAATATTGTAAAAAAAAGTATCTCAGCTTTTTCTGTTTGCCCGTGGCTTTTGAAAAGACCCACTGAAGTCAGAAATATTTCACAAATACTGAGTTAACAGAATCGTAATTTTTTACTTGACACTTATTTGTATAGATACATAGATTCATATTAACGTAAGAGTCTCGAGTCGGACAATGTAGCAGAGTTGTTACAAATGTGCGGTATAACTCAAACTAACTTGGCTACTAATTGGTTTCGCATGTAAACATTCGCGTCACAACCGTCTGAAACTAAGGCAGAACCCCAATTTTGTGCGTTTAAACATTTTACGTACCCAGTCCTAAGAAACTATTAGGTTGGTTACACAAAACTGCTACTTATAGCTAGTAGATGTCAACCTTTCCCAGTGATACGTATGCTAGGTAAGATAATTTCTTAGTGTCTTTCAAATGTCTTCCGGGCCTCAAAAAAAAATTCAAAGTATTTTTGCGACGTCGCCTACTTACCAGAATTAAAAATTAAAGCAATTTCTAAAAGGTCAATATCAGTCATTGACACCTTGAATAGACTGACGCAATTTATAATTTTAATCTGAAAATTATTCGTCACATTGACATTGACTTCATCATATATCTGATGAGTCAGATAGTATGCTTCAAAAGCCTGTGTGTATTGCAATGAAGGGTAATTTACACCTGTATAAATACACGAAAATCCTCCAGGAAAATATATTACGAGAGTATTTTTTAAATAGAGGACTATTATATTATTGTGCATTAAAAGCAGACTAGTATATTAAGAATTGAAGACTCCTCTTGCACATTTCATTCTATTTGTTTATCTGTTTTTCTCCTTCCTCACGTTGATACTCACGTCATCAGGCGCGGAGGAGTCCATCTGTACCATATCGAGGGGCGACAGGGAGTCGGGAGCCGGTGCAGCCACCACGCCAGCGCCTCCCGCCACCACCACTGCGCACCATAGAGCCCACCACATCTGCGACAAACGTCTTTTTTAACACGAGAATATAGAAGATCTATTTCTTTCTTATGATAGTATTGGTGTAACGTAAGGCAGGTTAGGTTTTGTAGCCCACTCAGTACCGAAAAAGAAAAACTTATTTTGCCTTTAGCCCGAACTGACACATTTGTTGCTGCTATGTTAAGTTAAAACGGATTTTGTATGTCGGGTGCGTTAAGTTCCCTTAGCCAGCGAAGAATAAAATTGTGAACGATATTTTTTGGTCGATTACACTAGCTTACGAAGAATTGAAAATACTTACTAAACATGAGAGCATTCAAGTAGCATTCATTCAATATTACGTATATGCATAAACAATTGGTATGCAGCATACCATACATCGTCAATACTAAAACAACATGTTTACTGCCTATAGATCCTAAACTAGGTCAAACCTATATCTTGTGTACCACCTACCTTATTTATGTTCCAATTTGAGCTAAGCCTATTCCTATAGGTATCTCTATTATTTCTCTCGTCTCGAAATACAAAAAACAAATCTATCGTTACATAAACTATTTAGAAGGATTTGCAAACTGTGCCCTAGTTGCTAGGTACTGTACAACAGTTTGCAAAACCTCATCGAATATAAATCAAATAATAATTGTATTTTTTTTTATTGTGAAGTAATCGTAGATATAACTGGTCTCAATATTGCTAAGTTCTGACGTGTTTGAGTATTAAAATGTTAAATCTGTGATCTAGTATAAGCGATCGGTTCCTTTGACTTTGACTCGTCCAAACTGCGCGCATCAGAGCCTCGTGTGCATTTTGGAAGGTGTACTCATAAATATTCAGAAGTTCACATTTATTCCTATCACGCCCCTCATCTGCTTAACCACTGCGTTTTAAAACCGGAGCCCCCACTAACCAGACCTTAGCGGCAGCTACAGTAACCTCTGATCCAAATTCGTAATTAAGTTACGAGACCTTGTTGTTAATTCTTCAATCGGATTGCTTTTAAAGCGTCTCATCTTTCCCAAACGCGAGGGGAATTATTTAAATAAAAAATCAACAAGTTTATGTTACTATTTTCAGTTTGAACAATATCTGAGGAAAGCGTTATTCTTTAATTAGGAAATCCATTACAGTCATCTTAGTTACCAAATAATCAAAAACATTTTTAGCAGTTCGTAAAGGATTTAACGTAAAAATATAACTTTTATTAAAAAAACCGTATCTCTGCGTAGATAACGAAGTTTTGACGGCTCTTTCCACAACACTTTGATGGAATTTCAGTTATTTATTTGTAAAAGAGAAATGAACCTGTCAGAATAAATATGCCAGTCCGAAGGTGCGCTTGTTCTGGTATTTCTGTGGTACTTTAATTCAATACTTTTAACTGTAACTTTCATGAATAAAGTGTAACAAACAAAATACGTTGTCATTCCTGGATATATATCAATCAAATTGGATAAAATTCAAGTATTCATAAAATGATTTATTAAGTATACATTGTAATCTTTTCGTTCCAGAACCCATCTATTTCAAAATGAATATTGATTCCATTTTATGTTGTTTGCAGAAATAAAATAAGCTCGTTCTCACACACCCAGTTGACCAAACTCGTGTCTATTTAATTCGGCGATGTAGGTTTTCAAGCTCATGTAAGTATACAAGGCAAGTATATTATTTTTAGATGGGAATAGCGTTGAGAAACTATATATTTAATTATCAACTTCTTGAAAATACGTTGAATGCTCCGAGAGTGAAAGAAATAATTCTCTGATATTTGTTTAAAAACAGTAATCTATCAGAAATGTGATATTGAGTAAAAGTTTGTAAATATATTGTTAATCAAAAGTAAAAGAGCTTTACATTTACAAGTTTTATTGGAAGTAATCGCTGGCGCGAGTGAGTCCGCGTGACTTATCGGCTTTAGGTGACGTCGGATATTTGTCTGCCGTGAGATTAGCTCACCTCGCACAGCTCTTATTAAAAATGGCCATTCGCTGAAAATAGTGTAATTTATAGCAAAGCAAAATCAAAATACCTATAAGCCACTTTGCGGTAAAAATGTTTTTAAAATAACGAGAAAGGAGAATTTCCCGTTAATGCATTCCTGTTTTTGATGCGTAGGAATTACCATTAGGCTATGCCCTTTAGAATCACCGAATGAAAAACTATTTTCAATATCAACTGGGTTAGCTTTTGGATGACGTCAATTCAGAAAAGTAGAAAAAATCCCCACGTCAGTTCCGTCGTTTTTGTGCAAATGACAGGAGCTTTTAAATAAAACAAACAATACACGAAAGGAAATGATAAATAGAAAAATTCTTCACTATTTTTTTTTACCAAAATGATTTTCAAGGGTCGGTGTAATAGAGAATCGTTAGGAAGCTCCGCCAGCCATTTGTGAGAGCTGTTTGGCTTAATCGTGTCGCGAATCAAACGTGCCCTAGTTCCAAGTGCCTGTAATTTGTCATCTGCTGCCGAGTCGTGGTTCGCTATGTTCGCAACTAAACGGGACAACTCTATTTACGTAGGATATGTTCCAACAACTCAACAAACTTGCAGTGTTTATGGTTCGCCCACCTGTCCCTCCGCGATAAAGACTCATTCGACAGTTAAGAGCACAATTTAATTAGTTGCTACTTACACTGAACAATGGATAACGACTACTATAAAATTAGTCTTCAAAATAATATAGCAGTTGTCTGGAAATGTTATATTAGGATAAAACGGTTCAGGCAATGAATACAATATTTTTGTATGAAACAGACGAGCTTTTATGAACAAAATGTGAAAGTGGAGAATAAAGATAATTTGAGTTACAAGAGAGGTGCTCGCTGCAGCAGGTGCAGATGGTAATGTAGTACAATGAAATCACATTATACATACTATCATGCAAAACGAAACAATTGTACAAAGGGAAAATACGAGTATGCTAACTGGAAAAATATGCAACTGCTGAAAGACTATGTTGAACTATTCACGGGCGAAATAACTACCTAAGTATATAATAACTTTTCCTTCATACGGCTCGTTCAAAGTACAGGTGGGAGCGCTAGTTCCTATGCGTTAATTCTTTTTAGTACCTAGTAGGCTTAGAGTAATACCTTGTTACAAGATTTGTGAGCTATTGCGCATCTAAGGAAAACACCATAGGATCAGAGTATAAATGAAGGATCAAGCAGGTTAAATCCTATAGGTATTGTTTAAGGACAGAGTTAGATTGATATTATATCTGGATTGAATAGAAAGTGATAGTTTGCGAACAATGAAGGTTTGTTTCACGCCAACAGAGCGTACCTCCGAGATACATTGTGTAGCGGCTGAACTGGACGCTTCCGCGGAGATTGCTTCCGCTTCTCTGTAAAATGACCGCCACAACTTTGGCACGGAAGCTGTAGCCCGAAGCTTCAACCAATTTCCGATAAAACTGAAACTGCGCCCACTTAAATTTTACAAGGTTCTTCCTGCAGACTTCCTAAACTTTATACTTGATTCATTTTGTTCCTAAGATATATTACTTTAACCTTTTTTCTACATTCCCGACTCTATCAATTTATTAATATGTATATTTGTTGCTATAACGCCATTTCCCAATATCCGCTATTTTAGTGGTCGAGGTTATTAATCTGCGCTATCGATTTCAGAATCAAAATTATGCGCCTAGTTATCAAAACATTTCTACATACATATTTCATATCATAATTAAGTGATGTGGTGTCATGTTGATTTATTGGTTAGTAATATCATATTCACTACTTTAAACCTGCTTGTTAACAAACATTTGTTTTGGTTCGGTTCAGTAATCGGCAAATTTCTATTAAGTTATCGAAATCGTAAACAAATATGATTGTTCTACAAAAGTCAAGATTACATAATTTTAATATGTTTATCGAGTGTATGAACATATTATAATATCGAATTATCGATTATCAGGTACCATGATTTCAACGTTCGTGTATGTAAAACAATATAGACAGATCATTTACATATTTATACGAACAAAATATCGAACGCTCAAGATGTCTAATGTAGAGTTAGCATCATAAATACCTAGTTTTACAAAATAATTTTAATAATAAAGTTAACCAAAATAAATTTAACATTTGCGAAACTATTGCGAAATACAAAATAATCCAGTTTCCAAACTAGACTTATGAGTAAGTTTGATCATTAAGTATAACGCTGAGGTTTGGTAAATTGAAATGTGTTCAGCGAGTTACGTTGCTGACTCTACCAAAAGTACCTAGCGACTGAATTCTTAATGACAAATTGCTATTTTTATTTGAGGTCGACACACTCCTAGTTTTAGATAGCTGTATGAAAAATTTTGGCACTATAACTTTTACAAAAGTATAATCTTTGTCAGTGGAAATTCCTAGATGTTTCGCTAAGTCACTATTTGTGAATGGCCTGTGGCCGTGGCCCGCAATATATTGCCTAAGATAAGCCCGTGAGGATGCGTGGTACAGCCCACTTTCTTACACAAACAGAGTCCCTTTCTGATTACATCTGTTGACTGACATGGCTCATGTGTCATTTCTCAGCTATATGCGACCTTGTATTAGCTATAGACATCCCTTATGAGACCTGTACAGTTCTTAATATAAACTGTAGAGAAATGTTGACTAAAACTGTAAATTCTAATTGCACCTCGAATATTAGCTCGTTACGCAACATGTCGCAGTAATTCCACCAAAATCATGTTCACGTCATTTTGCGCACCGAAGAACGCTGTGAAACGGAATGCAACAAGTGTCACAGACATCGGTAGGTACGGTACAAATATTGACACCGTCGCTCCGCTCAGGAAGTCTGCACCAAACGGTATTTCCTCCCGATATCTCGATACTATTTGATCCGCAATTTCGAAGGGACCGCTTCTATACGTACGCGGATATACCTTACTTTATATTCACGGGCTCATTTTCACACCGAAACAATCCCGTGGAGGCTGATGGTAATTTGATTGGATCATCAGCGCAAAATGGACTATCAATTGGTTTCAATGCAGTCTGTTTTAAAATTGATGATTATTGGCTCATGCATAAATATGTTTTGTGAATGCATTTCGAAGAGTTCATTCAGTGTGGGCTGGGTAAAACTGTTTTTTAACTAAACTTTTCTGTTGTTTTGAACCTATGAGTTCGGCACTTTGTTACTGTGTCTTTAGCAAAATATTGTAGGTATCTACTAAATGGATATGATGATACGATCTTAATCACACTGTATTATAATAGCCTAAGAATATAAAAGAATATGGTCTTCCATAGATCTAATAATATATCTATTGTTGCAGATTCCTTTCAATGTACACAAAAGAATATCATGTTCGTAAACAATAGAAAATTAAGAATACCTTTGTAATACATGTGGTTGTAGAACCAATACATCATATTTATGCCTTACTCTTAATAATGCGTATAAATAATTAATAGGTTTCAATTTACGATACAATAGAAAAATAAGAGCATTAAAGAAAAACTAATATTATTAAAAGTTTTCTTCTTTACTTCTTAAGTTATTTGCCGTGATTGAACAAAAATACCAAATTGGGTTTCTGTCAAGGAATAATTTATAGGTATACCTATATATTAAAGATTAATTGATGCGATATCACATATCTGTACTATTACCTCAGTTAAGATCTTTGGCAATAACTCTATCATTCATTTAATGTTTGTTATTTACAATAAATCTAACTTTTGTGTCTGTTAAGTAATTAAATAAATTTTGGATGTAATCTGTTTTTAACTTACCATGTTTAACTTAGAAGGGCAAGAACTGAAACTGGAACAAATCTGTAACAAATGAAAAATCCCATTACTACTAGAAACAGTATAATACGTGTTTGAAATACAGATCAAAATATACTAATTCAATTCAGAGATTACAACAAGCGGATTAATTTTAATGAAACAATTTTCCTAATTAATGTAGTAATTTCGTTTTTAGGTCACCATGCGATATTCGACATCAGGTAGCATTCACTGTAAAGGGAAATGATCGACATGACCCAATTCAGACTCCTAGGGACTAACCGAATGCGGACGAATAGTTTCGGAAAAATTCGAATGCAAGGCGTATGAGGACCTGCATCAATGGAGCCAGATGAAGATTATTAGATTAACTGGCAAATACGAGCTTCTATTTCTAAGTTTACGTTTTGTTTGATGCAGAATTTTTCATTTCCAAGAACCGTACAAAGTCTATCGTGCATGACAAACTCGTATTTGATCTTTTCTGTGTTTGAATTCTTGTGCCCTTTGTTATTCAATTTATAACGACATGTATACAGCGAGATTTTTTATTTATTGCGTTTCTTCGAAATAAAATGTTTGTTTTACATTTATTTACCTTTATAAAACAATTTGTCTTCCATTAGCAGAATATACCAATAAAAGCACGCTCTAAATCTTTTTACAAGTAAAGGTATAATTGTTTTAAAGATTATTTTGAATTAGTAGAGCTGTAAAACACGAAGTATCAGGTATTCGTTAAAGCATAGCTCCGCAAATATTACCTTTGTCGGTGCAGACTGACGCGAAATAGTTGTTCGGGCTTATTTCTTTGGATCAGAAACATTGTTTGAGGAGCATTATATCCGAAATGATTGAAAGATTGAGGTATTTCAGATGTGCCTTAGTCACGCAATCTTCGTGATTCACAAACTGCCAATGTTTATTTTTTATACTCAAACTATTTATGTAAAAATATTCTATACTATAAATACTACCTAGTTGATTTATCTTTTATGGTAGTATTGCCGTACAAATACTTTCGAAGCTTGCCAGTATCATCAAAAAGTAACCACAGAAATATTGTTCGTTTCGTTATAAAAACGGGAACAGGTGTAAGTAGGTACTACCTACATACACTAAGCGGTTGAACATTATTCTTACGTCACGTATACGAAACACACGACGCGACATGTTTAAATGTACAGAAGCCTCTATGTCTTCTTTTTGCGTCACTTTCGTACGTATGCTTATTGTTACTGGCATAAAATAAAATATGAACAAAAGAAAATGCAAAAGCTGACGCTGTAAGTGTTAAAGACCCTTGGCACTTTGTAATACGTACACCGTACACGTTTTGTTTTCAAACTGTCACACGTGATGCTTAATATAATTAGAGTGGAATATGTTCCGATATCGAGGTGTCAACGTGGGAATGCCACGCGCGGACAAGTACCACCACCGGACGGCGGCTGATGACGGGAACAATGCTTTGTCCCACGCGAGATGATCGATCCTAGCCGGTCAACACTTCAGATGTAATTGACGCGCTGAATTACACCTAGCGATCAAATTATAACGCCCACTGATAAGCGATTAATATTATTTCAATGAATTAATTAAGTTTGTTTCTTAAGATGCTATGACTTCAGACTATCTAACTTTATGCCAAGTTGAAATTGTGGTAAGTAAATTTATTTAGTTGTAGTTAACAAACGTAAAAGCTGAGCATTCAGAAAATTACATTGATTATTATGAAAACTGGTCTTATATTCATCTAATAATGTTCACTCTAATATGAGGTCTCCAAATTGGTCCCTTGACCCTTGAATGTCCTCTGTGATTTGTGCGAACCTATGTCATCTTATACGTAATGGAATGGAATTCTATTCATTGGGTACTGTTATGAATGCAAAGCAAAACGATCACCATATTTGAGACCGATTCAAATGCATACCAAATTGGAAGAATCTCTATATAAGCACGATGTCAGTAAAAAATCTTTTATAAATCAGCCTAACTGCAGTAACAAGAAACGAAGGTGATAAAAAGTTAAATTGTATATGTAAATATTCACAAAACAGTTCACCAAGTGATCTACCTCAGTGCGAAGTACACGTAAAACTTTTAAACACTGAAATTGATTTTCCTCGATAAAGTTATCGAGTCATACCAAATATTATACTGCAAAAACTTTGACGGTGGAAACTTTACATTACTGCTTGTACTAATTTTAATGAAAACAATAAATAAGGTAAAGTAAACAAATTAATATGAGATTCTCACAAATTTGTTGACTTGAGAATAATGAAGACCTAAGGCTACTCAAAACCTACTTACTTGTTTTTTCTCGCGATAAATGTAAATTAAATATAACAGCTGTAATGGAAAATATTTTATTATTATTTTAATTTGGATAACAGTTTTAGTGTAAATAATTACTGTAAATAAATTGTTAATCGATGATCAGTACTTAGGTAGTAACTTTCAAAACGGCAATATAACCCAAGCACCCGCAATGATTGAATTTACGAGCCACTCTACAAGTCCCTATACCGCTCCGCCGTCGTCAACGTCAACTATTGTCCCAATTAATCAATAGTCAATTACACTACAATATTTGGTGGTTAGCAACACAATATAAACTGTACTCTACCATAATACAATTACGGAGTGTATAATAACATAATAATTTAATAATTATTGGAATTATTGGATGGCGCGTACGTGTCCCGCGTGGTCTATGAGACGCAGTGCTACGTGATAGTTGAGTTAAATGCACACTAGATAATCCTAGTATCAAGCTATTACAGCGCTAATTACTAACAATTATACCGGATTTGTGCCTATTGACAAATTCAGGGCTTTGTTCACGGTACAATGTCTGAATAGCACGCAGATAACGCTGATAATGGAAATATGTTGGATTCTAATGTAATAACACGACTCAGTTCAAAGCTCGATTACATTATGCTAGACTATGTTTGTGTAGCACCGTTTTTCAAGTTTAATGCTTCAACACGCTATCAAAATGCAAAAATCCCCAGTCAAAAATACTACATTCTCTAAACACATGTGGAGAGGGCTTTAGTAAAAGTTTTAAGGTAAAGTGTTTCAGTGAAGTTGCAGTTTGTACTTACAACTCGCTTGGGAAATCTGGTTCGACGTGAAAATCTTAAGAGGTAGCGGCTGTTCGCGCCGCCCGTAATTTGTGTTGCAGTTTGTTAATGGCGTAATAACGCGTAACCCGCAGTTACAAAACCTCATTATTATTACACTGAAGAAAACTTACTGAAATATAAATCTAATGTCTGGCTTCATCTTACTCCCACAGTAATCAATTTCAATGAATCTTCTTGTACCCATGCTTTTAAAATCTAGTTGTACATAAAACGTATACGTTTATACAGCTTAGAAATATTTATATTATTTTTATAAAGTTGAATTTTACTGATATTTTTGCTTGAATTACAGCAGCCACCCAGACGTTGCGGTACGAACTAGAGCCTTCCACATTGTTTATATTTATATTCCTTAAACAAATACAGACTGGTATTACAGATATGATGATCCAGTAGCTTTGATTCGTTACATAAATATGAGTCTACTATTATACACCGTAACAATGTTCGGATTAGTGACTTAACTTAGGTAATAGTCTTACAAAGTTATGGTGATCTCAAGATTTTTTATCAGATTCATGTATGGTGTTGCATTGATTACATTGTGTCACTCCGTCCCAGAGAAATGATACTTTATTTCTGCCATATCTTCAACGTGTCAACTGTCTGTTTTTGGCTTCGTATTCACAAAAGGAAGTAAACTTTTCATATATTCTCCGTGTATCGCTGAAATAAATTCATAACGTTACGTGTTCTAAATAACTGAATTTACGGTGTAAACGGGTGCCTCTGTTTTCGTAAACGTTATCTGTAAATATTCGATTTTATTAGTATTCATAGATGTTATTCGAAAATACAACAAATAAAATAGTCTTTGATGCGAACTACGTATCGTTGTAAAAAACATATTTAGTGACATTATCGTACGTACTGTATACTGACCCTAAAAAAATATATATTAACTCACTTTATTTAAAATGCTTCTCCTTGTTACTCGCACTTATAGCAATTTCATTTTCTGGAAGGCAATTTGTCATGAAGGTTTTAGGTAAAAATTTTTAAGACTAATTTTTAACAATAATCGCTTAAACAAACTGACAAAAAAATATAATTTTCCAGAAAAAAAAGGTAAAGTGTAAGCCGCACTTAAGAAATTGTAGCATCTGAGTCGTAATAAAAAGATTATCTAATGAAGTATCAAAGTTACTTTCAGTTAATGTGACCAGTTTGCAAATACTTAAAAGTCTCGATAACGAACATTACGAAATAATCCCTTCGGGATTCGGGGACAAAATCAGCAGACATTAATTTCAGCAAACAGCGCTGCAATTTTCAATACCATAATAAAAATGAGAATTTAAGAGATGTAAAATGAAACTGGGTAACATTACAAACTTTAGAGAGAACAGTCGCGAATTTTTCAGTAAAAGAATAGCAGCTATTGGTACGCCCACAGGCCGCCGACCGAGCCACTTGCGATACACGTAACTCTTTTCACGTCGTATATTTTTTTCTCGTATCAGTTCATACAAGCCGAGTACTTTTGCTCGTTTTGTTGCTCATCACATAGGTACACGGGCATTCAAGCGTTCTGTTTACGTGCATCAACCGCATCGTATGAATACGCTGTTGTGGAATAACAACTCATATTTATATAACTCAGAAATTATTCATACGTACGCATGAATATAAATGTTACGAATTCTTTGAGTTTTGAGCCCCGGCCACGCTGAAATTAGTGCTGGGAAAATTCTTCCGTTACTTTTTGAATTTAATTCCAGGAAAAGGAAAGTTGTATAAGTCAGCATTCGTTACATTTCACTTGTCATATCTGATCCCTCGGCTTAACTTAGGTGCTGCGCCTCTTGTGTTTCAAATCCCTTGATTATTTATGTTAGCAGCTAATCTGCCTAAACTCATGCAGTGTGATATTCCCTTGTCTACACTGTATTACGTATTAAAACGCTTTAAATGCTTTGATACAGCTTAGAAGTGGTCGCGTTTTGTATGCGGAACGTCTGGGTCAGCCCATATTGTATCCTGGTTGATCGCAATTGGTGCTTATGTAATCAGATGGGATTTAAATATACCTGCCGATCAAACTACCAGACAGCACCTACACCGCTTCAATAGCTCCTGGCTTACCATTAAAATACAACCTCTACTATCTCTAGTAATGCCCTGATTTACGTGCCGCCAATCTGAGACAAAAGGTTTTCCTAATCTTCCTTTAAAAATACTTTAACTTTCAACCTCTCGATAAGAAGGCATAATATATCCTTAAATAAGTACTTTAGATAAAGCCTAAAAGGCTGGAGTACCAGGTTACCTTACGAGCCTCTTGCCTGTGTTTGATTAATTAACTGGAGTTTTAATCGAATGAGTCGGCACATTAATTTTGCTGACGTGTTCTGCCTTGATTACTCCTAATGTTGTGGCCTGCTTACTCTTAAAGTATAGTAGTTGGAATAAGAAATTATTTGAGGGATTTTGTTATTACACAGTTAGCTATAAATTATTTAGATTTTTTTGTTAATCATTCTACTTATGAAGTGTCCAATAAATGTTCAGTTCAATGCAATGGTAATTTGCCATAAATGTAATTAAACAAATGAACGCGATAATCACAAAGCGCATAACAATTGTAGGTCAATTTGAATGATTTGTTGAATTGACAGTTCGTAGATTGACAGTCATCCCATTATTATCCATCAGATTCAGATTATTAAAGCGCCCAACAACTCCACCTCACCTCACAAAGGTAACATCTTACTAATCTTTGTGAGGGTCGTACAACATTTTAATTACAAGCCCCTAAATAATAACTAAACTTCAAAATCTAATATAACATCGTCAAGTCTAATCTGGTTCGAAGAAAACGTCAATATGATGTGTAACAAGGGCCTAACCGTCGTTGACGACGTAATCCTTTCAAAATTTATTAAACCAAGTACCTAAGTGTGTAACTGTGTCACACGTATAATTACATACGAACAATTTTTGAACGCGTGATGTTACTCGTAAGATAAGATGAAACTTTTATTACAAAATGGCACTAATTGCAATAATGTGTTAGCGAAAACATGCTTTCTTCATTACGTTTGTACATGCACCTTTGCTCATCAGATGCAATGAGACGTAGCTGTCAGCAACAATCTCTTTAAAATGAGAAACAGAAATAACAGATTCTTAATAAACACATGTTTATTTATGTAAAACAGAGCGTGTAAAGAGGATTGCTGTGTGCGACACAGTTTCAAAATACATACATATATTAAAGCGATGTTTAACATTTGATAATGTTTGTCGTAGTCAATTTTAGGCTTCGTAGCAAAGATTTTCGTAGTATCTACGTAGTTAGCGACTACGCAATTTGTAACGTCGTACTAATAACTAATCTCGTAGCGGTGACTGAAATTCGACAAAAATACTCGTACATACTTGTATTTTGTTATACTCGACTCAATAAATCATAGGTATCATTAGGTTCAATAGAAAATGAATCTATACTTATTTGATAAATGAATTGATATCAAAGTGAAATATCATTGGTTGCCCACGCTATTGTTGAAAATGTATACAATACACGCACGTCATAATGTACGTCTATATAAGTGTATTAAATGTCGTGATTTTAGTTTACGCTTAATTTCAGAGTACACTAAAACTATAAGCCTTTGTTTATAGTTGATTAGTTAAAAGTATACTTTATTTGTATACAATTGGGTTATTGACTTTTCTTCCAAATAAGTACAACAAAACTACATCATCAGCGTTCACAGTACCTAACAAAATCAACGTCGAGTCGGTATTAAATTCATAGTTATTAGTACTTCAAATAATACATCCACAGGCTGTTTGGCCATAAGGCTGTTTTGTACTCCGTTTACTTTACAAAGAACAACGCAAATGATAGATGTTTGTGAACGTCGGGAATTAATCCATCACAAAAAGAGTATACTTGTTTAGACATTTAACATAAATAATCCATTATTTGACATATAGAACAGGAATTTTCATACTAATAATTTTAACAGGTCCAGTGCGAAAGGTCAACTAAAAATGAATAAGTAAAATACTTTCTGGAAGGCAAGAATCTTTCGTTTAGATTTAAAAATTGTGTAAACCCAACTGATTCTACAGAAGTTTAAATTTTAAAAGTAATCTGTTTAAAATATCTTACAGTCCGAAATATTTTAACTTCCACGTATTAAAGTTTGTCTCAAACTTCAGAGTTAAATCTTGATTATGGCGTTTGCGGCAACTAGAGTTTACCCTAACTACTCTGAACTGTGGTAAAACTATACAGATTATATAGGTCCGTCTTATACTCGTACAATTGTGAGTGTTGCGTTATTTATTTGATGTTGGTCTATATATAGATAACTTAAAAAACAATTCCTCCCCACTAATCTGTCTCTTGATTACCAATATGATATAGGTAGATCTGATGCAAAACTATATTTTAAAATTTCTGTTAACTACGATAAATAAGTTTCATTGACGAAGTTATAAACCTGGTCACCACTGCAGTAATAAGTTAAAATAAACTTCTTCTACGCAAATGATACTGTAGCGTCAATGAATATCTAGATAAAAAAAAACTACTTTAATTTCATATTATATCCCTAATATAATAGCTATTCTACATTGAATTGTATATTTTAAGTACATAATTTATATTGTCAAATTTATATTTCTATATTGTTAAAATATGTTATATATTTTTTGTAAAGCCTTTCTTTTGCTGTGCCCTAACAAGGTCCATAATTGTACCCAGCTTTAAGCCCTTTTAACACCTACTGTACCATTATGGAATGCAAATAAATATCTGAATAGACTCGTTCTAAATCTTTCATTTCACACAAATTATTCTCGATAATACTTTTATAATCGCCGTTAACCCTTTTATCCTGTTAAAATATTCAACATTTAGGAGTATTTCGTGTTGGCAGCTCTGGCTTACTCGACTCCCTTTTTCGTACAACGCTGGCTTCGGTAGTTTCGGATAGCTGATTGAACTTTGTAATAAGAGCGGTCCCGTCCGCGGTACTCCGCGTAATTATACTCCACTGTAAACTCAAAGAAGTGGGACGGGAAATCAATTTGTTTTTAATACGCCCCTATTTACTCTAAATATAATATTTTATTTGACAAATCTAGTTTTAAGCTCTGTTCGTAGCATTTAGTGAACGATTTACGTTTAGCAAAAATAAAAATTGGGGTAATTTAGAAGTTAATAATACCTTCGAAGAAAAAGATGTAAGGTAAACTCGACTCGTTTTTATGAAACTCACAGCTCATTAGTCTGTGTGAGCAATGTAAAAAGTTGATTCACAGATAAGTATTAGCAGTTCTAAGTGAAACTGTTGTTTTGTGCTGACTAATCTGATGATAGGTACGCAGCTGACCACACTAGATTAGATTGATGGCCCCTTGAGAGTGTACGAGTCGCTGACTACTCGCGTTTACATATAGTTTCGAGAGCACAATCCACAGACAATTTCTTATCCTTTAATTTATTATCATAATGGATTCATTTAAGTATTTAATACAGAACCATAGCAAAATCGTCGAGACTTTGTTAACTTTGCTTTATCAAAAGGGAAAGCTTTTAGCTCATTAAATTAATAAGCTATTTTAATTAATAAAATAATTCAGTTTCGAAATAACTCATATTTGTTAGGGACTTAAAAACTATTTTGGTAACTAAATATTCATAAAGTTTGCCTTTGGAAACTATTTGGTAGAGACTATGCCTGGACTGTACAAAGCTTACCGGATGCTTATGGTTTCCAAACATTTTCGTTGCGGAATTATTTATGACTGACGTAGGGGAGACCAGGGACGAACGTAACAATTTTCAATATTGTCGTAATATCTCACAAACCTTAATATTTATTAAAATACTAATTGATACCTCTTATAGATTAGTCTTTCAGCTATCCTTCAACGCTAGTTTCAATACAAATGGTATTACGATTTACGATAAAAATGTCACAATATAAAAGATGGAATTTGTTACAATTATCCCTACCCCTAGGGTTAGTTGTAACACTGCAAAGGGATGGTTGTAACGAAGTAAATAAAGACTTATATACTTCCACAATCAACGTTATATTTATTCATAACGAGACTTTAAGTTTTCACAATAATCAAAAACTAAACATACAAAGATTTCTTCAAAAATAAATCGAGGAATAAAAATGAGATCGTTTTTTTGTCGATGGGAAATCATCAGAGGACCAGCACCAGATGTGGGTGAGCGTGAGGGCGTGTCATACTTTTACTGACTAAGACCCATCGTGTTCCTTCTTGAGCCCTTTGTGTACTTGGGTCGTGGGTATCTCTTTCGAACAATCTCGCAGCCCCGGCAAGCTCTAGCCCTAGTGGCCCCCGCTGGGGTTTACTGAATCTCTTTGAGGAGCGCGTGGAACAACGCGCACCGCTGACACGGGCCTGTTGTCTTCCTAGGAGGCGTAAGGACGATGAGCCATCCGAAACTCACCGCCCATAGAACCATGCTTACGGTGACCGGGGGTCAACTCTCGACACCTGGCGCCCGTGGTATCTTCCACGTCTACTGCAGCGACTGGGATGAATGATGCAAATTCGCAATCCTTCCGCCACCTCCTTCTCTAACATAACTGCTTCGCAGAAGGAGGCAAGGACATCCCATTCCTTCTCGCCCCGCACCATGACTTGAACCAGGACTGGGAGAGAGATCGCCACCGCCAATTGCTGCTACGAAGATACGGCGGTGCTCCTCCCAGGCAGGGCACACCTCGACCGTATATGTCTTCCTAACAATGCCGTGATATGACTATCATTAATAGTCACGTACCTACATACTCGTAGCTCAGATTGAGTGACTTTGGCTTTCGGCCATTCATACTTTATTGTTACACAAATAGCGAGAGCGTACGTGTTTACGACATTTCCACTAATTTTCACTACATCTAAAGAAATTCATTGATAATAAAATCTTTTCACAATATAAAATACTAGGCTTAAACCACGGCTCTACTTGTGTACAAGAAGGTAAGAATTTGTATAATTTCTTCATTCTGACATCGCATTGTTTTAGACATCTTAATATCTTCCCACTTTCTAAATGACACTTAAATTAACTATAATTACATTGAATATCTTCAACAAATGCGATACAACTTTCAGATAGCTTGTTTGTTATAACTAATCGAATCTTTTGAACTTATTTCTTTTGATAACTTACATTTTACGTCTGAATGTTTTCCCGGCTGTTTTATTGTTTGAATTGTATGCACTAGCTAACCTCTATTTGCATACAAGCAGTATTCAGAGTTATACAAGTAGGTAGTTGAGTAGAGGGGCGACAGGACGTATATAGTTCGCGTTGATAAATACCACGATGCAAGCGGGCATCGTATTCCAAGTTGAAGGCGAGACATCGACAAGCGAGCGTTGTGCGCGACTAACTTCATGCGCCGGTTCATTTCATCCAAGTTTCAGTGCATTAATTTTGCAGGCAGTAATTACAAGTCGCTAGTCGGCGCCTCTAGTTCGCATTAGTTTTAGCTGTTGTCTTCCTCCGTCGCCTCGCATCCGAGCTGTTGCCGGCTCGCCGAGTAATTGACGACTAACTGCGCAAACTTGTAGGCTCGTTTGTTCCGATTTAATCAAAACTATGTACCTACTGCCTTATTGATCGCACTCACAGTTTTATGAATGGTTTATAATTAAGATCACCTTTGTATTAATGTCGCAGCCTGTAAGGTAATGCATCTCATATCAGCACAAATGCAACCACTTGTTAGCCGTGGGCCCGGCTACATTTAACATCGCTTCCATCTACAGATAATTAACTTTGTTTATTATCCAACTTCGCTGCCTTATAGATAATCGCAAATTGAACTGTACGTCATGTCATTAATTTATTACTTTGCGATTAAAACGTATTTTGCATATGATACGGGCACCAACTACATTAATCGATCTAAAGTGTATTCCTGCCCACATTTTTCCCGGAGTAACATCTCTTTTCCTGTGTTTGTCTTTTATTTTTATAGCTAAACCAAGTTAACATCTCAATTAGTAAGATGAAGCCTGAGAGAAGCTCAAGTAACCGACTGTGTATAAAAGAAAGATGCTTTGACCGCAAGATGCACGCAAACCGCAAAGATTTCTGAATAGGCTTCCGTTAAAGTGCACCTCTATGAAAATGTACTTAGATGTTCAATTTCCGCGTCAGAAATGTAATAAGACAACCGCGCGTCTATTTTGATAGATATGTAACATATCTACCTATGTGTGTAATGGGTACGTGTACATACGCATTGAAAACTGGAATGAGAGCAGTTACGAGACTTATAATTATTTCGCAAGCTTAACGTTACGAATATTTCATGATTTTATTATTTATCTCTGTCAGCGCTAATTTGCTACTTAAATACTGGCCGTTCTCAACGAAATAATAATTATGCAAACGTTCGCTTCTCTTTTATAACACACCTATCATGTTATCGTTATAACATATTATTGTAACTGTTTAATTACACTTTACTTATCTGAATGTTCGCACTTAAGGTTACTAATGAACATCTGAGAAAAACTCTTTATAAATATTTAATACTTATACAAACAGCTAAATAATAATGTGAAGCATTTATTAGCAGGTAGAGATACGGACAAAATGAATTAATTCAATATTTTAGACAATAAATAAAGGTTGTTAAAAGCATTTTTATGATGATACAAGTTTTATACTCGGTTCGGCCAATATTTCAAGCGTGTAGAGTAAAGCTGCGCTTGCGACGCTCCATCGCGTCGCGCCACAAAAATGATAAGTCATAAAAACAACGTCACGGAAAACGATCGGAATATTAATTCATGTCGTAAAATATTTATTGCTTATAAATCCTTGAGCCTTTACCTACGCTTCTCGTCATAAAAAGATTATTTATGCTTGACAAAGTAACATTTTTCGTATATTTCCGAAAGTGACCAGGGTTCTTATCATAAAAATATAGGTTATTTACGATGGCGCCGAGGTTAAGAGTTTAAACCACCCACAAAGACGACTTGCGTACCTCTATTGGCTTAATTAAGTTCTTCTGATAAACAAAAGCAGCGCTTAGAACCAGCGTATCTATGATTTACATTTGTGGTGACCCAGAATTTGAGATAACTTTGAAAGAAACATAAATATATATGATACGTTACATACATCCTCGTTCAGCTAAAATTATTTAGATAAAATTACTTATTTATTTTCGTGAAAGCTCTTATGCCGTGTGAAACATTTAACCGACAGTTGTTATTTATGCACGCATCCATTGTTAAATGCAAACATTTTAACTACATCCTTATTTTATAATAACTTAGCTTTTCATTTATATTAGGTACTAAGTACATAATTTTCCTTAAACTCCGGAATCAAAAATTCAAAGTAAGAGTATACTAAGAATACCTACATAACTACCTATGTTCACAAACCTAATATAGGCAGATATGTGTCTTCAATATACTTAATAAATCACTATGACACACCAAAAGGAAAAAAACAAATTTTCGAAAAAAGAGCTGAATTACTGATTTCTCTTTCATACCACTTTCGTATTGCATACCAATTACCGAACTAACTATCGATTTTTCCAGAAATCAATGTTTGTACTGTAAACGATTTTCCCAGTAAAATGATACAGCATGACAATGTCGGTCACATTATATCTAACAATTCCTATTGGTCACGATATGACTGATGTTACTCCCAATATGACCACTCCTTGCTCTGACTCATTACAGGTACTTTATCATGCCAATGACAGATTGACGTTAGGTATTACAATAAATTATTATCATTATACTAATTGACAATATAGCAAAACTAGATTTCTATTAAGGTATGGCTTGTAAGAAATTCTAATGAGTGATTGTCTTTGAATAGATGTAGGGAACGTCAGTTTAGCTTAATTGGATGCAATTATTTAAACACCTACAAGATTGCCTATTTGAAAATAATAAATACCTTAATACCATCAACACAAAAAGCAATAATGCCACAACATTTCTTATCTAATGACAATACTCGACAATAATTCTTTTACGGAAAAAAATCGATGAAAACTGTGCTACGAGAAGATTACATTAATTTCTCCATATTTTCTAAAAGCAAAGTACTTCCACATAAATACAACACTAAAAGCAAAGGAGAGGTATATAGTCTAAAATAAATTTTCTTTCCCTCATTAACAAGTATCTATTCTAAGCACTAGGTGAATTTTTCAAACAGTTGACACTTGCTCAGCCCAATTTGGTAAGAAGGAAACAAATGATGCACATTTCAAGCGAGTGCTTGCAAATTACTTGTTTAAAAAACAAACACCACTTTATGTTTTAAAACAGTAAAGCCAAACCATCTGTAGATGTCAGCAATGCACCGACGGTAATGGTCCGACGGTCCACTTAACATTTATTTATACTTTATAAGAAAATTAGGCTCCCAAATCGATTTTTTAATCATTAGAATTTATAGGAATGTCCAAGTAAGAAATGCGTTTAAATAGGAACACTGTATGTTGGTATGCCGTAAGATTGAGCTGAAGGGAACTGGTTCGTGTTGATGATAGTGAGAGACAAGCCTCCAGTCACATCTACGACATAGTTGCGAATGCCTCGGGTATTGCAGTGTCGCTTTCATCAGAGCCGAGTAGATCGACGCACTTTGTTCTACACCAACTCAAATCATTAACAATGCCCTAACAAATAAACAGCATGAGTTTGTACTCACGATATTTTCAAAACACCGACAGATATACTAAATAAAGAAGGACCAGTATTTTTTAGGCTAAATAAATCTACAAAAAAATGGGCCTACCCTTTTAACAAACATGAAGGGAATAAATACACATATCCCTCACATGATTGAAGCCAAAAGCGAGGTGCTTGCACTTCGAATCTAAAATGATAGATCCCAAATCTGTCCGACCTTGACCGACTTTTATGTTTGGACTTATATGCGACCGTGGTCGAGTTATTCTGGGGTTGCACTCAATGACCGTACACGGATAGGGGGCGAAACGTTTTATTATAAATATACGATACGATAATAAAAAAACGTGTCAATCATTCACACAATTCAACAGGAAAATAGGCTTTCATACGAAAATAGAACGGGCAGGACTCGTTTTAAAATGGCCGATTATCAATTTCGCGTTTTAAATCAAAGGACTTTTTGAAACATGAAAAGAACATGAAATGAAAAATTCATATAAACGAAATTAACGTTAAGTTTTCAATTTTAAATCCAGGGTGCAGAATCTCATGTCCCGGTTAGTGATTTTAAAGATGGCGGCACTAGGCGTTACGCTAGTGCCTGAACCAACCGCTTTACAAACACATTTAAAATTACAATAAGTGTCGGGGACACTGCACCGACGAAAGTTCACGCGCAAACTATTTATCGATTATTCCAATCTTCTTGTAAGTACACGTAGGTACAATAGTAAGGTACCTACTAAGTTTATTGTCTGGAATAAGCAAGAGAAATAATGCTCACGGTTATAAATTTAAAACGCCCTCAAATCATGTTGGTATCATTGTATTTATGTTTAAATCTGAATTTATAACTGGAGGCCACTGTTAATGTTTTGATAATGTTATGAAGTTATGTCCCATAAATGTTCGAATTGAATAAAATTTTAAATCGAATAAGATTCTTTAAAAGCTCTATCTACTTAGCTTTTATTTATTGTGAATATGGTCAAATGATGATGCCATCATAATAAATCATTAAATACCGTTTCAATTTTAATCATATAAAAATATATATATTAAATTGATCTTGGGCAGATTTAAGTCTACATGTTCTCCCAAATTCTATGTTCCCCGATCCCGACTATATTCTCACACGATCAACTGTGTACCTCTAAATTCTGAGGCACCTAGGTAGCTATCTATTGATAGATATCTACCCAGCAACCAGTACCGATTATAATATAAGTATCTCTTTGGAAGTCAGATAGGCAATTAAATAAATCCATATTCCCAAGCTTATACGCATTCAAACAGCTTAATAAATTCAGTAGCAATTTAGCGATTTATAACTACTAAACTAATGCAGTACAGGCAAAGTTATTAACCGCCACAGCGTAGGAATAATGACCAGATGCTTAGAATGCGAATCATATATTGTAGAATTATTGCATTTACGCTCCCGAATACTCCAAATTTAGAGGAAATGTAGGACTGCATAATATTATTACCTGTATAATGCAATTGGTTAAATCAATGAATAAAAATAGGACTCCGTTTGAATACTGAAACGCGGACTTACGTAAAAGTTGTGGCGCTTACACGCGGGAGGTATTACAGGACAGCAAGCGATTTAAACGCCCTTCAGAATTTAATATCATTAAAGGTCCGATCATTTTCTTGGTAGCCAATGTTTTCGGTTAATTTTAAAATATAAGTCATTCAAGTAGTTAAATGATTAATGCGAATGCTATCAAACGGAGCCGTTTTTATAACCGCGCCGCGAACGTTTTTCATCATTGAAAATAATTAACTTCTACTGAACGTTCGTTTCGTGGGATAGTTCAATGTATTCTTAGATATCGATGGACTATGATTGCAATACTTAATACCCTACGTGATTTCAAAATATCAAAC
>NWSH02000519.1:8727451-8771063 GCA_002382865.2 Heliothis virescens | reverse complement strand
TAGGGGAGACCAGGGACGAACGTAACAATTTTCAATATTGTCGTAATATCTCACAAACCTTAATATTTATTAAAATACTAATTGATACCTCTTATAGATTAGTCTTTCAGCTATCCTTCAACGCTAGTTTCAATACAAATGGTATTACGATTTACGATAAAAATGTCACAATATAAAAGATGGAATTTGTTACAATTATCCCTACCCCTAGGGTTAGTTGTAACACTGCAAAGGGATGGTTGTAACGAAGTAAATAAAGACTTATATACTTCCACAATCAACGTTATATTTATTCATAACGAGACTTTAAGTTTTCACAATAATCAAAAACTAAACATACATAGATTTCTTCAAAAATAAATCGAGGAATAAAAATGAGATCGCTTTTTTGTCGATGGGAAATCATCAGAGGACCAGCACCAGATGTGGGTGAGCGTGAGGGCGTGTCATACTTTTACTGACTAAGACCCATCGTGTTCCTTCTTGAGCCCTTTGTGTACTTGGGTCGTGGGTATCTCTTTCGAACAATCTCGCAGCCCCGGCAAGCTCTAGCCCTAGTGGCCCCCGCTGGGGTTTACTGAATCTCTTTGAGGAGCGCGTGGAACAACGCGCACCGCTGACACGGGCCTGTTGTCTTCCTAGGAGGCGTAAGGACGATGAGCCATCCGAAACTCACCGCCCATAGAACCATGCTTACGGTGACCGGGGGTCAACTCTCGACACCTGGCGCCCGTGGTATCTTCCACGTCTACTGCAGCGACTGGGATGAATGATGCAAATTCGCAATCCTTCCGCCACCTCCTTCTCTAACATAACTGCTTCGCAGAAGGAGGCAAGGACATCCCATTCCTTCTCGCCCCGCACCATGACTTGAACCAGGACTGGGAGAGAGATCGCCACCGCCAATTGCTGCTACGAAGATACGGCGGTGCTCCTCCCAGGCAGGGCACACCTCGACCGTGTCCTCTGGTTTGTGGCTGTCCCATTGCACAGTGGTGACATCCAGATCTTTTTTCTTCTTTTCTCTTTTGTTTTTATTCTTAAGAACACCTCATGACTTTTTCGTCTCTTTGACAGCCTACAAAATGGGCTTCTTTACAACTTTGGCTCTATTTTTTTTTCTTCTTGTTCTAGAATTTCCAGTTACACATACTAAACCCTATTGGTCGTTCTTTAATGATCATTAGGCATCTTGAAATATATAAAAATATAATCAATTTTGTTTCAACTGCAAGATGTTCTAAGAGATACCATAATCGGGATGAAAGTAACAACTTGTTACTTTCATCCCTACTGTATAATTTTTCCGAATATGGTAAACACATGTCCAAAACTTTAAAAAAATATTAAGAAAGATACCATTTGAAATACTTAAATTTAAATAAGAATAGTTACTCTACGTTGCAGATACTTAAATTCTGTTCTTAACCATTCCATATCCAAAATAAACGGTATCAAAAAAAATTTTCAAATCTTACTTTGGGTGTATTTTTGCGACACGTACTCGCTACAGTCACAACCAGCTGGAACAGCGCAGCAAGCACATCTGAGGTAAGGGGGGATCGGAAATGGCACCTTCTGGTGAATCTGCCATCAATGCAGCCAACATATTTCGTTCAAAAACTAATCTGTTACGTTCATCCCGCGTTACTTTCATACCTGGTCTCCCCTAATATTTCTGTTGGCAAGTTACTTTAGCACATAATACTTTGCACGATTATTTGTAGCAACCCTTAACAGAGGGCACGTAAGAGCACTTATCTACTTATTTGTTTTGCACCGAGGAGGGCTGATAGCATTTAGAATTATTGAAGCGTAGCAAGAGTTCCACAACTCTAATGAACCTGTACACACATCACATATCACGTTATATCAACACACTTGTAATATAACATTTGCCAAACTAAACAATCCCGAACTGCTAATAGATAATAATTGTTAACCAATTTCAAATTAACAATAGGTAGCTTTGTTTCGCACGTAATGAACGGAGGTGACGCTAAACGATATCGTAATTAAGGCTCAATTAATCACCCCGAAGCAATTTATTCAATAACTCTTAACGAGTCTGTCCGGTTCTTTAATAGAGTGCTCTCAAAGGTTTAGACTTAACCAACTATTGGCTTTATTGGGATAGGATTACAAGGTGCAAAGTGTTTGGGAAAATAATAACGATGTTAAGGACGGCCTTTAGGAATCTTGTTTCCAGAATCGATTATGTAAATTGAACTTTTAAGGCTGTTATGTAAAAAGTAACGTGGAGAATACGCCGCTGTAGTAAGCCGGATATCGTATGTCCTTTATTGGGGTAAATATGTATCGAGGATTCCTTTCGCATAATTATTTTGCAATCGAAAACCAGATTAAGATCGCCCTTGCAAGACTACCAAGAAACTCATTTTAACAAAATCTACTTTGTGAAAGGTATCTTTTGAATTATTAATAACACCTCAATATTAAGATGTTTCTGAAAATGTAATTAAATACCTTGAAATCAATATCAGACAAGCAAAGCTATCATTTATATTATCATTTGTTGTTTAGTGACTTTTAATGAACAAGCTCAAATTATTTTCTCATACTTCGAATATGATATTGCGTAAGTAGGCCCTCTTTGTATATTCAGCAGGTTTCTTTTATTGTAATTACAATGGCGTGCATATTAATTTCACATTAACATACAGAATGACTTACTTACAAATGTTACCCGAATAAATGGAAATTAACTGCTTTATAGCACGCATTTTCCATTGCGACTTTTTAATTAATTAAAATGAGGAAAAAATAAATTTCGTGTCAAAAGCTTCTTGAGGAAATGTGAAGGACATTTCTTCGTGCTTTTTATGTGAACATAGGTAATGTAATTGGTAATATATTTAAACTTCTAAAGACTTTTATTGAAAAAAAGAAATAAACTACATATTACACAATTAATAAGAGTACAGAAATTTAGAGTCATATACTGTGGATTTCAGACCATTGGTTGGTGCGGGTAAAATAAAGTACCGTGGAATAGGTCTGTACATTCCAAATACCCATCGTTAAATCAATGGAATTCGGTCGTAATAGTAAATGGTTTGCTTTATTTGTGCCGGTAAAACTAAATAAAGTTGTAGAATAACAATGAATTAAGCGCGCCTTTTAAGCTTATAATTGGCTACGCACGTGCTACGCGGCTACGCCACCGCTACGACCATATATCGGAGTGATTTTCACTAAAAGCCAAGTAAGCGCTGTCAATTGGTAGATAAATTAACAAATAAAATGTTATGTTATTTCATATTTATTTGATGTATTGCAAAATGTCTAATGCTATCCAAGGTTAATAAGTCAATAAACTTTATGTTACCGTCCATAATTATATTTGGATTACTTTTCCAATCACAGAGAGCGGTTAACGAATTTTCTACTTACGACTTTTAGTGGAGTCGGGAATAATTTAAAATTATATTAGAATTTTGGCAAAATTGAAAGTTAATTCCATTAAATTATTATCTGAAGTGTCTGTAGACGTGTTTTAAACAACTTCTGTAAATAACTGAGGTAATGGAAAAAAAATATTATCTTTATATGACTGATGTGATTATTAGTGTAAAGTGTTCTTCAAAGTTTTTAATCGTACAAACGATATCTGAACGGAGTCTAACGTCATTTGAAGCATTGTCAAGTCAAAATTCCGAAGTTAGCCCAACGAGGTCAAAAATACAGTAGTAATAAATGACTTCTTAGTCTAAAAATAGGTACATTTGTAAGGTACGTTAAGCTCTGGCATAAAAAGGAAGGTAAAATTAGTCAGTTCATTGCTTTATAAATGAGTCTGGGGAGGATTGATTGGGTGCTGATGACGCCGCTGCGGGAGATTAATAGCGCGAGCCACGCTCAACGGTAAACACTATGATTTGCGAGATACCGCTTTTATTGACCATTTAGAAGTTAAATTATCATTTTATTAAATTCCACTTTATTCTAACGATGGTATAAGTAGTAAATCTTACAATGAAATATCAAAGTTTTAAAGAAAAAGCAAAAATATGAATCAAAATGCTTAGAAGTAACTAATATTTATGCTACATTAAAACTTATTTCACTTAAACTTCTAAAAACTTATTAGAAGGAGAATAGTTTCCATTATATTATTTGAAACATAGGTACGGATCTGCTCCAACAATGAAGAATAGAATAAACATTGACATCGATAAAAAGCAGATCTACCCATTCACCCCTATTTTAGCGCCATTAACACATAGTTATAGTACTCGCGTCACCATCTATGACATTTGTATGATAATTTTATTAGAGCTCAACGAAAAGATGGGTAAAAGTGCGAATTATCGAAGCGAGGGACACAACTACGACGACAATGTATGTTTATGTGCACCACAGAGTGGTCATTTGTATAATTTTTGCATTCAGTTGGACAGCGGGTGACGTTACGACTACAGTAAACGTTGGGTAAACATGAAGTCGGTATTGGCAGAACGACTACTTGTTGCATGGCACCCGTGGGCACTGTCACCCGTTTTATGACGCACCGATCAATTTGTTTAACATGTTACTTTTTGCCCTACTAATTTGTTGCCTTGTCACGACTTTGATGTAGTTGGTGACAAAAGCCGTTTACACTTCTTGTTCAAATATAATAACACATTATTTTTAACAGAGTTAGACTTTGCAGTAAATGACATGTACGTTCACCTATATTTCGCAATCCCATCAAACACGAGCAGAGCTTATTGCCGTCAACTGGACACAAATCCGGACTACACGATGCTTCTGAGAAATTCCCGATCACCTGCCACTGTAGATATACGTTAAGTAACTGCTCTCGCAAAGATAGATTACCATTGTCATGACTTTTATGAGTACATTCAAAGATTCCATTCATAAAGTGGCTGAGTACAAATAGTAAGTTAAAGACCCACACGTCGGCGCTTAGCCTCGCCGCAGTGCAAGATAAAAGCAGCGGCAAACCGCTCAAGTAATCTTCGCTGATAGATTTAAAAGTGCTTAGTTGTCAACATGGGAATGCTCGCCGCGGAGGGAAAACTACAGAATTGCTTACACACCTACATAGCTTCTGTTTACCGTCGCCCTCGAGTAGTTTACGAATGTTCTCATTTTTACCGAAATCAAAAAAGGGTTTGTTTTTTTGAGTCCACTTTCAATAAGCGATTTGAGGAGATTCATGAAAAATATAGGTACGAAAATATTATGTTAGATCTTGTACTAATTAGAATTAGGTAACCTTATATGTTTATATCAATAAATTAACTTAACTTGCTCAATATAATTTAGTACCAACGTCCAACACCTAACATTCTTTGAGGCTATTTATTAGTTTCCCAAACGGTTTATTTAATGCCAGAAGGTAGGCACCAGTTAATCCGTTTTATGTCCCACAAACAAATCAACATAGAGCCTGTAAACACTTTGTCCTAAATCTAAGTTTAGATTGGATAAAATTATTTAACAAAATCAAACGTGAACTACGAGAGTTCTGAATCAATGCAAGCCAGTAACCGTATTCATCAAGATTTTTAAAAGAAATTTAAATGTGAACTTACAAAAAGATTACGAGAATTTTCTTATATATCTCTGTCAACGGTTATCAAAAGAGAATCAGTCGTACATTGTGCAGTCAGCCTTAGGTTGCCGGGAGCCAGTCACGATAAAAGCGGGAAACATTTATACTTGATCTTTTTGTTTTTATATAGGAGCAATTTGTTGCGAAGCCCGACTACAGACTACGGAGTATTTCTCATGCCGACTTGATGCTCATCTCTATTATTGAGTTGATGCTCATCTCTACTTTGATTCATTTTACATTTGTTTTATCGACGAAGATTGAAATCTTGTTTTCTAGTTTAAACTTGGTAATGCGTTTATTCAGCAGTATAAATTAGTTATTAAAATATACTTACTAGACGACTCGCTTTACTGAATGTTAAAAACACGGTTATTTCAGTACACATTAAATCAAACCTACGTAATACGCCTCTAAGTCGAGCCCGCATTAAAAGTTGGTAAACTAAAACTTTGCTTGACTGATCTTCCCATCGATGTAGACTGTTAGTACAGCGGTTTTACTCGAAACATGATTTCCCTAATAAAAGCATTAACAAAAAGCTACAACAATAATAAATCAAGGCGTACGTGCAAAAACCTATTTTGTAAGTACGTTTATTGTTCGTTTTCCTACTTAATGTTATTCCAACCTTAACGTCAGCACTCGTTTCCTTTGCACCGTAACTTTCAAAGGATTTATGACCAAACCTAAAATGTGACGTCATTAGCCTTTTTATATAAAATAGCTTTAGAATAAAATCTTATACATGGAAGTCAACGACTTATAAGAGCCCAAACATATGCCCGTATTCTCTTGTATTGACTGATTCGAATTCAGAATCATACTGACTGACTGACTAGTTAAATATGTATCTAAAAGAAGCAAAGTCCAATGTCCAGAGTTCGAAATAGCTTCTATTTTCTCCCATCAACACGATCATTATTAAACGTGATAAGTTGGTTCGTTAAATATGCCTTAATTATCAACTTCATCACAACTTCATTAATCTTTCAAAATAAACCAATTTTAAATGATAAGACGCTTAGGTAAACAAGCAAAATTTTTATTAATCTCTTCCTTGATTGGGATGAAGAAACACTCATATCAGTGAAAACGTACTCAATCTTCGAATGTGAGCCATTTTTAACTCGCCCTTTCATAACTCATTATCGAACACGCATTCACAAAGATCCGGATTTCCACAAAAATGGTGGTAAGTATTCATCGTCGTAAAGACATTTATCAAACGATTCAAAGCACTTGATCCTTTAAGTCTCGGAACATTCAAAGCTTTTAGAAGAATGATGTTTATGCCATGACTTCGAATGGCTGTCGTCAGAAAAATTAATGGTGAGAATAACTGCTCGGCAATTTAACGAACGAATTGCCGACAACCTGCGATTAAGTGCCACCTGTAACACGGTTTACATCTTCGATATAATTTTATGATCCAATAAAACGATTTTATCACGCGTAAGTTTAATAGGTATGTACTTTTTCTATTCTTAGAACAAACATCGAATTTCGCATGAAATCTTGTTTTGAAGTTGGCACTAAGTAGGTACTGTTAGACAATATTGATAGAGTAGTTACAAAGATGGGTACTCGAAAGAAGTGCCTTTTAGTTTATCACTGTACCTACAGAACACGCCGTGGTTTTATGTTACTAAGAAAGCAACAAATAAGGAAAAGGGACATCGAGAAAGGTCACAGTTGCAACGAGATTTATTCCCTACGTATTATTGTATCAATCCAAAATGGGATAAAACTATTTCGTACTCTCCAACTAAAACCTTATGCCATTAAAAACATCCTGTAAAAAACCCAAGTCTCGCAGCTCAGTCTCTCTACCGTAAAAAGTTGTGAGATCCATGTAATACCAAGTCGGTTAATCTATTTAGTCTCTACTTAAAGGACCTTCTATCTTTAGTTATTGCATACGTTTAACAAATAGATTGACTTGGCCATCGCATGATTTGGTACACAGCACGACGGGCCAGCAACCTAATTCCTCACCAGAGTCCTTCAGAATATGATGATTGAGGTGAGTATCTTAAAGAAGTTAATGTTCCTGAAACTTCAATGGCGAACAAGAGTACCAATTAATGAATTGGTTTCGAGAATTTCAATCGCGTGAGGCGCGACAGACTAAAGAATCTAATATAATTATAATATTCACTGTGTTTTCATGCGATGGCCAAGTCGTTCTATTTGTTAAACGTATGTAATAACTAAAGACAGAAGGTCCTTTAAGTAGAGACTAAATAGATTAACCGACTTGGTATTACATGGATCTCACAACTTTTTACGGTAGAGAAACTGAGCTGCGAGACTTGGGTTTTTTACAGGATGTTTTTAATGGCATCTCACTTCTTTTTGTAGAGTATATCTTTACATATACAAAAGACACGTAAAGGGTGTCTTTAGCCCAGGAAACTGAACAACTTTTCTCTTGGAAAATAAGTAGAATTTGTAATGTAGAGACAGACGTTTTTTTCATAATTCAACATATTTTCTCACGGTTATGTTGTTCAGTTTAAGGGGCTAAACACACCCTTACCCACTCTATACCCCCTCCCCTTATGCCTCATATAGTAGATATCTATCTACACCTATTATTTTCTATTGTACAGTAATTATTCATTAACTGCAAATGTAACCTTGTAATCCTATACATTTATATAGGATTACAAAGTTATTCATGCAGTTAGTGTATTTAGAAAACTGGACCAAAATTGCAAAATGTTTAAGTTTTCCCATAATAAGGACACTAAACTCTATATGTATTCTAAATTTGACGCTTCTATGTCTGCTAGAAGTGCCTTGGACTTTTGATGATCGGTGAGTCAGTGAGTGACAAAATTCAGAAATTTTAACAAGTTGTCATTCTTAAACTACTGGATCAAATTGTCTGAAATTATAAATACGCCGTATTTATACAATGCCTAATTAGCTACTAAAAATTCAGGCTTCTTGTTTTATCCACAACGAAATTATAGTGGGTCGAAAATAGCCTGAATTGCTTCGAGAAAAGGATGGTACGGCCGTGCCGCTTTTTCTGCTTGACTTGGCGGGGGCACTTCCGTGCCCCCTGATAAAGACATTATAGAAAAGTCAATTCGATTCAATTACCTAAATCACGTCACACATCGTTGTTGCTGCGATATCTCGTGATCCCGGGAGGTGTATTTCTTTGCGAAACAGTTGTCTTCGGGGTCCTATCGGTTTGTGTCGACGTTCCAATTTGTCAACATAAAATAGGCAGCGACATCGGTAGGCAGACCCGGCCCACAACACGGTGATACGATATGCCTACGTCACTGTCTTGGATCGGGACATCTGTACCTGACAGATATGTATCGCTCTTTTTATTTAGTTACTCAAAGGAAAATGATCCTTCAAATCTACCAAGATTAAGCAAAAAGAAAAACTTTTTCAGGAGTTCTTCGCCTTAAAGTTTTTCATTAAGTATCTATCTGGCGAGCCAGTTTCATTATTTTACTCTCTGAATCCAGGTTGATGTGCTTTTCTCAATTTCAACTTTAAATCTGCATAGTTTTATTAGCTCTTCAAATGCAATTTAATGCAGATCTGACGGAAATGGTTTCTCCTTTTCCTGTGGCTCAAAGCTCACTTGAACCAACATTAAAAATTCCAGGGAAAATACTTGCGTGAAATGTTATAAGGAACACCTACAAAATATTAGATATTTATAAAGCTTATGCTTGGATACCTACGTACAACATTCTCAGATTATAGGAGGTTTCGAATACAAAAATGAGTAAACAAAAAGTATTTGTTTCGCTGATATGTATAGAATATCTTCAAGAAAATAATCTTTTGTTGATATAGTATTAATATAACGGTTTACTTCGTCATGTTTGAGTTTGTTTACTATGAATGAAAACATTTTAATACGTGCTCTTCGTGAAATTATTATTTTGTAATAAAAAACAGTACCTTCTCACAAACTAAATTGTAATTGAACTTATTGACTCACCATGTTTTAACAGGAAACTTTTTTGTTAGTACAGTATTTATGTATACGAGCGGATGACTCAATAACTCTTGATCTATTCGTTCCATGGCAACAGCAAAATAATATCATCCAACACACCAACGATACTCGACCGAAAATGCATGAAAAAATAATGGAGAACTTCTCAACAGCTAAAGTACCGTTAAGGAGAACGAAGAAAAGCTTTTAGTTATAAAAACTATCGAAATAAAAAAAGGGGACAAACGGAGGACGCTAACCGCCGCGTAACAAGTTCACAAAGAAACCAACTAGCCACTCGGATATGAACATTTTAATTTCATTAAAACTGCGAAGATGGCTTACAAGAAGCTCTTGAAAATATTCGAACCATCAGCACTGTGTACTAACAATAGCTCTTGCGCCGACTCCACTCGCGTCTATTAGATATCCGTCATAAATAGACGGACACAATACAATTCGTTCTCATCCAATTTTTTCCATCTGCGCTCCTATAAATCTGAACAACTCTCTTGGTACGAAAATAACAACCACCTTGTACCTACAACATGATAGTGGAATATTAGAAATATGATTCTAAAGATTTTTAGATTGTTTGCCAATCGAGCTGAGGTTCATTACTAGATACAACAAAGTCCACAGTTAGCATCAACTACAATTAAAAGCAGTTTTGTTAAAACGGTCGAAATTACGTAGGTAAGGGGCATTTTTAGCTAGTCTTTTATTAAATAGGGGTAAAATTAGCTGTCCAAGAAAATTAAGCGTAGGGCGACCACTTATTTTAAACTTGGTAAAGGCTGCGGGCGATGCTCAGATAACACAATTTACTAAATACATTCGCCCACGAATATGAAGTGCCTCTTTCCTGATAATAAAATATTTCCACAAGGCAAATGGTCCAGAGCGCACCAAAGCTATAATGATATCTCAACCGGGCATCTGCCGGGAGAGCGTTCTTTAAGAGATAGTGGCTTAATAAGGCAACAATGAAGTTGATATGCTTAAAGAATGGCACAAAGAAATCAGACAGCTTCTTAGACGACGAGTCCGCGATGTTTTGAGTTATTTTTTTCAGCTCCCCTTTTGTTTCTGAACCGCTGAGATGATGATAGATAAAGATATCCCTATCAATCTTTCTGTTTTATTTATGTCAATCAAAGGGGTTTAAGGGAATTTTATATTCTTCCTTTATACCCTTTTGGTGTAAAATAAACATTGCTCTCTCCATGTTTTTCGATCATCTTACACAAAGTTAGATCTGAAATAGCTGACAATTGTCCACTATAATAATGAAGCCTTTTTCATTTTCTTTGTTGCAAAAACAAAGCTCGTTGTAATTAAACAATACTTAGACAAGAGTTGCTGGTTGTATTTGCTGTTTCAATGTTTACTGTATACAGACAATGCTGAAGCCGTCAGTTATGAATGACCTACATTCGAGTCATCATGATCTAGATCAACAAGTGGTGAACCACAGTCATGTCACTGCCCCAAAATACATCAACAATAACATACACACAGACAGAAAAGTCCCTTTATCACGTTAGTAGATATTTACCATATAATGAAATGTAATTATTTTGAAAGTCATTATAAATATACGTATTTATAAACCATACAAAACGATATATTTATACTTTCAGATTATTACTTTCATAATAAGTAATTTCAACAGAAATTCGCGTACTTCACGCTTCTCGAATACGATAAAAAGCTGAATAAAATGAGTTTCTGGACTGTAGTCAAAAATCCGATATCAAACACCGAATAAAAAATATAAACCTACAAAGAGCGAACTGTGAGCGAGAGCCAAATCGGCCACTGGTAAACATCAGCCAAATTGGATGGCGCGAAATGGCCAAACATTTCCAGGTTAGGGAGATGTACTCAGGTAATGACACGGCGACGTAAAATATAAATCGCATTACTTATCCCAAATTAGGCTTAAAAGCGAAACTACATTTGGGTTCCAAAGAACAAAACTAGAGTTATTATTAATGTATGGGTAGACCAACCAACTAATTTAAGCATTTTTTATCGCTGCATGTTTATATTACTTAAATTAAAATGGATACTTATGCTTTTGGCTCTCCTTCCTCAATTCCTAACTTCAATTCAAAATGCAGGTTTTGAATCCAAGTTAGGTGGTGCAATAAATTTCATGGGATTCACTTGGATGCTGCTATTTCTCGCCTAACATTCTCGTTCTATTCGAGCAATTCAAGCTTACTTTAACCATGTAATGCATTGCCTGGTTCACGCTGTATGAAGTGGAATTAACGCCTAATTAGCCTGCAACTAACGGAGACTGAAAGAGACTCGGTACATTCATTCGTTGAATAAGTACTTGCACAAAAAAACGCGGAAAATCTGATTATAAAGATAATATAACCGGATATTTATTCTTATTCTGTTAAATATGATTCTATTTCGTTTGTAATCACTTCTGTTTTGTTTATTTGTACTAATACATCCGGGCGCGATCAATAGGTACACGCTTTTGTTTTTAAAATTCCAATTTTGAAACAATGGATGTCAATTGACTTTTAAGATTATGGCTTCCGACAGCCTATAAGTAACGTTACGTTAACGAATGTCCAAGAACCATAAAAACAAAATCGAGGAACTTCTTTTAAAAATAAATAATAGAAGAACTTTTAGTTCCTGAAACATGTACACCACAAATAATCAAGTTAAACTAGACATGAACAAAAAGCAAATTTAACCTTTTTCTAAAAATCTGGTATATAAATGACGACGATACATTAACCACCTCTCTTGTAGTGAAAAAAGTGTACCACGGAAGGTCACAGAAACGACACAATATTTCAAAATGTGTGCTCGGTCGGAATGAAATACTGCCTTCCGCAGAACCACCCACTTCTCCAACTGACAGGACAATGTCAGTTATTGTTAGAAATAAAACCGCAAGAATTTGCTTATATAATATACATATATATATCCATTTTATTCAAAGGTTAACTTGTCCTCTGGTAGCTTCTACCTTTCTGCAAGATATACGATCTCTTTAGTCGCACTATTTATTAAACGGCTTTTTTCTTGTTGACGTTTTAGTGATGCCAGTCGGAGCACTCGTTAAATCTATCTATTTTATATTAAATAAAACATCAAAACATAATATGTTTATTATCTTACAGATTATAAATGATTAATTCCGTTTATTATGCTCGTATTGACAGTAGACTGAAAGGAACTAACATATATAACGGCAGACGTAATCAAGGCCTGCTGTTAATTTTCATAACAATTAATAAACTCATTTGAAGAGCTCTATCGGAAAGCTAGAATCAATCAATAGAACTGATTTATTGTAGGCGAGCAAACAGCTATAAATCAAAGGCAGGCGCGGCACCGGCACCGCGTGTACTAGCTCGCGATTCAGTAAATACCTTTGACGTTTATGAAACTTGTGTGACGTCATAAAAATCATGACAATTTAGCCAAACCCCAATGAGATACCGGAGCGCGCTCACATTTTCCTTTCACAATTCTCTTGAGGTTGAACGCGCCTCATATAAAATTAAACTTAATCTTACAGGCTGCACCGATACCTATACAATAATATTTATTGTTCATCATTTCGATATAAATTTATGACAATAATACGGGAAAGTTCGATTATTTTTTCAAAGCGCTTCAAAGATATGTCTTTCTGTCATCGCACAACCAATTAGGTACGTACTCCATAAAGCTCTTTATAGTGTATAAAAAAAAACATCGAAAGCGTTTTTTCCTTTCCGTTTGACTAAGGAAACACAGTCTTTCATCCAAAATAGTAAGATAAAGAAAAATTGTAATACTCTGTAATCACATTCAAGTAGCTGAAATAAGACGAGACACAAAAACAATCGTCTGGGCTTCTATAATGTAGGACACACAGTTTACAAATAAGTATAACATCTTAAGTAGGTATCTCAAATGTCTTAACTGAAAATGGACACCACCCTCTGTATATTTTATTATCTTTTCTCAAAGAGAGGAAATTAAAAAACTTCGGTTTTTAATTTAAAGCTCATATTCCATACAGGGTTTGAATAAAATAATTCGAGGTACGATTCTAATTAAAACTTCAAAATCACCTGTTATGAAGACATCTTCCATTAAAATCGTATATTAAGTAATAACAACTGGTCCGTATGTTACATATTATTATCAACAGGATGTTTTGCCACCGCACTTGCATATTTTCGTGGACTTGAGGGGTAGGTTGTATCCGCACGTAATTTCAGGCGCACCCTTAACTTCGTTGTAGTAATTTTATCAGCTCGCCTCGAGTGGCTAGCGTCCTGGATGTTGAGTACTATGGCACTACTTTTTATCTGCATTTTACAGTTCAAAGACCTCAGTGATATTAAGCGATTATATAAACCCTGAGAGAATAATCTTCTGGTCCTGGAATTCCTAATTCCTAAGGCTTATTATACATATTATAAATATCAAACAAAATGTTGCGATCGATCAACATCACTTTAGTTCCGAAATGAACATTAATCAGTTTACCAAACACCTCAGATATAGGATTACATAGACATTGGTCTAAATATGTCAGGATAACATGGTGACCTCGTATGAGATTAATTCCAGTCGATATGAGATTATATGACATTGACAATGTATTTTACTATGTCTGCCCACAACATCAAACTTTGTACGAAGATTCTTTGAGATAATAAACTTACGTGACGGAAACTCCGTGAGTTAGTTCGCAAGAACGTTTCTATGAGTCTTTTGTGTCTTTGGCAAGGACGTTTTACAAGTACTCACGTAGGTAGATAATTTCAAGAACAACACTTGAATTTTATATTACTGTAAGTACATGAAATAAAGACAAAAGGAACCGATAAACAAAATCGATGCTACGGTCGATAGACACAATCTCGCACTTGAAGAAGATAGCCAATAAAATTCTCAAATAATTTATTGCCTATCCAACGGGTTTCTAATATAATCTTATTGCACGTGTATTTTATTGTTATTTAACTATAGTATATATGCAACAATATGTGGCGATGACGGATTTATGTGCGATGTATATTGAGATGCAACAGCTGCGTTCATGCACACTGCTCTTTACGAGCGGAATTTAATCAGGAAACAATTGCGTAAGTGACTGTACACTATTCCATGGAGTGTGGAGGACTACTACCATATTCATCTTAGTCAGGCTTCATAGCCGATTGTTAAAAGAAAATCTAACCCGAGTGATAAGCATTTGCAGTTATCTATACAATGTTAAATTCCACACATTATATTTTCTTAAGTGGACAAAATCGTACTCTCTATTACATGCGTGTGATTCAGTAAACAGTATTTCATAATAACTACAAAACGGATGAACCTCCTTGGTATTAATTAACCGAATCAGGAACAACACACCGCTGACTATACGCCAAACCTATCACAATTTAATTGGCAATTTGTGTATCACAATAATTTTATTTCACCCAAAAGCCAAATAAGTATTACTTACGTATTCATATAACTCGTATTTGTTCAGTATTTAGAATTTTGTCATATAAATTGGTTCATTAATACCTTAAATCTCTGTGGGACTATAACAAAGGACAGTGAAATTAACATTAATATTATACCTTTTGGTGCAATTTTAATCTTCTATGTGGGGATTCGAAATAGGATCATTTTGAGTAGGTATAAATTCTTCGGTCTTCACCCTACTCTATTTGCTTAAACAAGTTAAATAAGTAAGTACGAGAACTGATTTATTTTTATCTAAACATTGTGAAACAACAAATTCAATTGTGACTGAAAACCGAAGAGATTTAAAGTTACTGTAATATGTTTTAAGTCTGTGCTGAAAACAAAAGTTTTGACTTTTGCATTATGTAGACTTAAAGGCAAGTCAATCACCAAACGTGTGAAGTTATTTTTATTTTACAATCAATTCCTCGCTCTTATAATCTGAGCAGATACAGACAACGGTAGGTCAACGTATACCAATCTGTCAAATTTTACCAATCGAACATCTACCTTTAACTATTGTGATAAGTTTGAAAATCTATCGCAGAAATTTTACAGATTGTGGTAACTTGATGAGCTGTCGTCTGTACATTTGTTAAGTGGTTACGTAAAATTTACCAATTTAAACCTAACAAGCAACGGTAAATTAGACACATAATATATTCTATTGTTTTGGACCCTTGCGAGCCTTCCGCTGCTTAATGAATTAGAAGGTCGTAATAATGCTTTTTCATCGACCCTTACAGGAAGGTATTTCCTAAAATTACGTGGAACCACAAGTGCAGTATCTCTCAGCTAATATAAAGTGGACTGCTTATAAACTTGTGTGTACACACGGACCCTCTCGCCGTAGTTGTGTACTTTACAATAATCTCAACACTGAACACTACACCCTGTAGAAGGTTAACATGACACACGTTTCTATTTCCCGCTTGTTATGGATCAATGTGAAATCTAATGTTCGATCTCGGTTCCAATAACGATTTGTGTTTTTAAGGCAGAGTATTCTCTTTTGTATTCAATATATACATCTTTCTATACTTTACACTAAAGAAAGTAAACTGCCTTAGAAATACTATATTCGTAGTATTTGTTATTTGCAATCTCCAAGTTCGAATTTCAAATATGTCAAAATAACAATCGAGGCTTTTTACAAAGGCATAACCCTTTTAAAATCAGGGGGCACGGCAGTGCCCCCGCCAAGTCAAGCAGAAAAAGCGGCACGGGCCGTACCATCCTTTTCTCGAAGCAATTCAGGCTATTTTCGAACCACTATAATTTCGTTGTGGATAAAACAAGAAGCCTGAATTTTTAGTAGCTAATTAGGCATTGTATAAATACGGTGTATTTATAATTTCAGACAATTTGATACAGTAGTTTAAGAATGACAACTTGTTAAAGTTTCTGAATTTTGTCACTCACTGACTCACCGATCATCAAAAGTCCAAGGCACTTCTAGCAGACATAGAAGCTTCAAATTTAGAATACATATAGAGTTTAGTATCCTTATTATGGGAAAACTTAAATATTTTGAACTTTCGGTCCAGTTTTCTAAATACACTAACTGCATGAATAACTTTGTAATCCTATATAAATGTATAGGATTACAAGGTTACATTTGCAGTTAATGAATAATTACTGTACAATAGAAAATAATAGGTGTAGATAGATATCTACTATATGAGGCATAACGGGAGGGGGTATAGAGTGGGTAAGGGTGTGTTTAGCCCATGAAACTGAACAACATAACCGTGAGGAAATATTTTGAATTATGAAAAAAACGTCTGTCTCTACATTACAAATTCTACTTATGTTCCAAGAGAAAAGTTGTTCAGTTTCCTGGGCTAAAGACACCCTTTACGTGTCTTTTGTATATGTAAAGATATACTCTACAAAAAGAAGTGAGATGCCATTAAAAACATCCTGTAAAAAACCCAAGTCTCGCAGCTCAGTTACCGTAAAAAGTTGTGAGATCCATGTAATACCAAGTCGGTTAATCTATTTAGTCTCTACTTAAAGGACCTTCTGTCTTAAGTTATTACATACGTTTAACAAATAGAACGACTTGGCCATCGCATGAAAACACAGTGAATATTATATAATATTCACTGTAGATATTAGATTATATTAGATTCTTTAGTCTGTCGCGCCTCACGCGATTGAAATTCTCGAAACCAATTTATTAATTGGTACTCTTGTTCGCCATTAAGTTTCAGGAACATTAACTTCTTTACGATACTCACCTCAATCATCATATTCTGAAGGACTCTGGTGAGGAATTAGATTGCTGGCCTGTGTACCAAATCATGCGATGGCCAAGTCGATCTATTTGTTAAACGTATGTAATAACTAAAGACAGAAGGTCCTTTAAGTAGAGACTAAATAGATTAACCGACTTGGTATTACATGGATCTCACAACTTTTTACGGTAACTGAGCTGCGAGACTTGGGTTTTTTACAGGATGTTTTTAATGGCATGTGAATGTTTGTCAAAATCCAAAGATACTGATGGTCCGGGTCAACGTGCAGATTCCAAACAGCCTAAGCCAACATTGGTATCCACATAAATCATTTATTTAATACACTGCTTTAACAATGACCAACATTCGTAGTACCGACGCTATTGATACAAAATGGTTGTACGCAAAAATATTAATTGTTATGACAATTCATCAGTCGGTTGAATCAAACCGGTCAGTTTTAATCTCCATTCAATTTTTAACACCTAAACTGAATTGCGGGGAACCAAAAAAGACAATGCATTTATACAATATCTGTCAGCTTACTTGATTTTGTAATTTATTTAAAGCAAAACGGTTTACAGTTTAATTCCACTTGCGTGATGGAACATGCGATAGACCCTGGACATATCACTAATCGTGAGAAGGTACTCTCCGAGGACACAATGAGAAATAATAGGTGTTCGAACAGTTTTCGAATCTTAGATAATTCTCTTGGTACGTAGATCCTCAGTACGTTAAAACCAAAGACTTACAAAGTATTAAAGACGACAGAAATGTTCGTATGCCCGGAAAAGTGGTGTTAACGGACTTTGCAGGATTACTGCTATGAAAAGTTGCGATTTATAACTACGAAGTGTCGCGCTCACTCACCTTGTACGCGACGTGATTAAAAACTACTGGGATCTACCTTCTTAGCTATCACAATTTTCTATGTCAATGGATAATTTCAACTCTCCTATAAATAAGGAAGGCAGAATCTCTCATCTGATTGCAAAGTTTGAAGCCTGAAGGAACCTATCTGAATTACTTTGGATTTGATGTCGTAAACCGATAACGAATTTTAAAACCAATTTCGAGGACTGGAACCCTTTGATATCATTATTATCATATATGGTATTTATAGCAAATGTATATGATTAAGGTTTGTTAATAATTATTGTGGGGAGGCCTATGTTCAGCAGTGGAAGTCCTATGGCTGAAATGATGATGATGATGAATAATTATTAAAGATCGGATAGAAGGTATAACCATAATTTATTATATAAGTAATTAAAATAATATTTTATTCAATAAATAAATAATAGTTATAAACAAAGTCCAACATTTTGATTGAAATTATAAACTTCGCGAACAACGAAATAAGTCTAAGTTTTCAATTATATCTTGGTCTGCTAATTCAACAATAAGATTTACATTTCTCGATAGTGAACTCTGTCTTTCACCGGACAAAGATTATCTGATAACTAACTGGAAATAGCCGTTAACAAGACGGCTCGCAGTAATTATTCAGAAGCCGTCACTGGAACACCTATTGTTTCTCCCGATCCCACTTAGCGTTGTTTATTCCGCATTCTGCTGCAAACTTTAGCTTTTCCTTATTGTTATAGGCTCTCGGACCCATGAAATTCATTGTACCGTATAAATATAAACTATACACACAGAGTTTGTGTACTAAATAAAATAGTTAACATACAGTGTGTAGCAACGCACAATGGTCTCCCTGTACCATTCACCGCTTTCAGTGGTCGGTTGATAGCAGAGCTTGTCAACTTTGTAGATCCGTAATTTAAGATTGTGGAAAGTGGCAGTGTTGGAATGATTCTCCTTTGATCTAATCATCCTGTACCACATAAGTCGCAAGATTATAGTAGATACTATTCAAATGCAGTATATAACGAGCAAGCACAAGTCTCGATCATAATAAAAGAGATCATCAAAGTTTGCACTTTCCTTTGCGAATATAAGATTAGTATGCAGTGAGATCATAACTCTGTTTTCTTAGTATTTCTTTGCTCAGTTATTCACAGTTTAATCAAAATTAGTGCAGTTTTTAATGAAAGTCTAACAATTTGTATTAGCTGAAATCATAATATAAGTATTTTTTCAATTTCGTTTTATTGCACTATAAGCTCAGATTTTATGTAATCCTGATCAAAAGCTATCAACCAAGCAAATATTGTTAATAACATAGATAACAATTATTGACACGAAAATAGCAGATAATGTTAGCTTTCAGTGTCCTATTATGATAACACCTTTAAATGTTATCTATGTGTTTAACGCACGAGTTCCAAATACAATTCCTTTTTAGATAAACCTTATTAGCCAATTGCCTTTGGGAGATTCCCATGCGGCTATCCAAATCTAATGTAACACGCACACGATTGCACAATCACTAAGTAAATTATGTTACCCCAAGGTGAAATTAACGGGAGTTTACCCTTATTTTTCTTAATACGCGACTCATAAAACAATGTGAGCGGGGAAATTTGATCCCAGCAGACAAGCAGGTAATCAAAGTTGAAACGCATAAGCTGACATGGTATTCCCGACGATGTAATATGACGAATCTTTGTATATTAGTATTTTATTGTACTTTTTATCTTCTTGATAAGACATTACCTTAAATAAGAACAGCTAGGTACATATTAGAAAAGCAATATGGAATCTCCAGATATGAGAAAATTGTGTACCTATTTGATAGATTATATTTTAATCTCACGAGATATTCTACATTCTGCTCAGTTTTTAATTTTTATATATATAGTTATATTTTATATACAAAGTTTATATTTCTATAATTTCTGTACCTAACAGCAAAAATCTCTATCTTCTACAGATACGGATTTCATATTTGCTATCAGATATTTACCATAAGATAACATTTTTTTTTGTATTTATTAAGTACTATTCAAACAATATAAAAGATCTAACATTGGCAAAAATTTCCCTGTATACCTTAGGCACAATGAAGTCCTTTCAGACTTTACTTTTGAGACTACTAGAACAGAACCAAAAATATGTTTCCGAGCCATTCGGCCGACAACGGTCTGCACATTTCCCTTTTTCCTCATTCTCTGCAATATTTTTCAATTCGTTGGTTTATTTAACCGTTTAATTTTTACTCATCTCGGTTTAACTTAAATTACGCTCTGATTTAAATGTAATTTCTTAATTTATTGCGCTGGGAAACATAAAACAATTAAGGTTTCGACGGAAGCGAGAAAAGTGGCGTTATTTTTCGTATTCCCTGAATTACACGGGTTTTTATTAATGTTCGGGTTAACGAGACGATTGATTTATTGTAATCCATTGTTTGTGTTCATTTAAGTAGGTATTGCGTAATGGCTGAATTGACTTTCATTATTTGATATTGTGTTTTTGATTTACTAATTCGCTTCGTAGACTGAAAATGTGCAACGTGTAGTATCTATGCATGCTATGATGTAATTTTTTGAATCATCATTTCTCCATGGGTAGGTGCTCGGTACTAAGAAATAAATCCATCGGTTCCCAAATTGTGTAACGGTCCTCTGTAAATCGTTTGTTAACGAATACAACAAGGAAACTTTTTGAAAATTTCTAACATTTGACGAGCACGATCATTTTACCATATTGTCATAACACCCGCTAGGTTTATATATAATGGTTGAACCCGTGGTTATCTTATCTTCTTTGGCATTATTTCAATCAACTCAAATATTATATCAGATAGACTGTAATCTAAATATTCGTTAAAGTATGTCCAAAATATAGGCTTTTATTTCATATGTCGATATTATAATGAAAATTGTATTTGATATTAACATTTTTATTAGATTTACAACGAATTTTCGGTATTCAACCTTTTCGGCTGCTTTTACTATATTAGACCGCATACCGAATACTTAAGGACTTTTTTTAATATATTCTTGTAGTAAAACAATTGTGACAATAAAAACAACAATTATTTATTAATTTTGTAATCATATTTTTATTTATTTAATAGTGTCAATGGCACATAATAATTATCAATTGAAATAGGGTTCAGAAGTACCTTTTCTTTTTGTATTTCAGGGAGTGGTTTATTTTTTTCAAATAAGTAATAACAATAAAATAAACGCGCTAGAAACAAGTATTTCGATACATGTTTTAACGTCACATAACGGCTGAATACTTTTGCTTATTCGGCTATTCTATGGCCGCATGCGAATAAGTATTTTTATCATACTAAAGCAAACTTGTCATATACCTTTTGTATTTATTATTTAGTATCTTTTAAATAACAGTTTAAAAGCATCTAATTAATTTATTTTATTGTATATGTAGATAAACTTAGACTCACGTTATTTGCTATTATTTTGTCTACTAAACTAAGAATACTTTAAATATTATTCTAACATGAGAAAGTTATTAACGTTAACTATAAATGAATTGTAATCTAACTTGTTAATGTTTAAAGTTATTGTTTGTAATATTACGGTGCACTTACCTTCGACTGGCGGAGTTGTCGCGCCGACGACGTAAACTTCAAAACTAACTGAAAGTTCGCGGATGATGTTCAGTAAAAGTAAAATTCACTTAAAAAACTTAGTCACAACTCACTGAAGGATGTCGTTGTTGGAAAATAAATATTTTGAAGTTAAATGAGGTTGTAATATTGAGAGTATATATTGTTGTCCGTCGCCAAGTTCTCTGTTGGAACGTTTGGGCGCGCCAAAGTTGTGTGTCGATGGGTTCGGGCGGCGTGCTTATATCTCTCTGAAAGCGGAGCCTGCGCGCATGCGCGACTACCATTCATGTCACTCTCTCAATGACCGCCCCTACACACGTCATCATGGTAATTATTATAATTTTTATGTCATCCATGACTATCATCTGACTGTACCTTTATTTATCAGCAATGAATCACTGTTGCACAAATGGTACGCCACACTGTTATCTAACAACGGGATGATGACAGACGAAGTTAATCATATCTCAAGGGTAAGTCTTAGATAAAATCTTTAAAAAACCTGACCAAATAATGTTATTAAACTCTTCTATTATCACAATTATAAACACGTAATAATGCTGATGATGTGTCATCATCCGTAAAACTTCTTATTTATTTAAAAAATAAATTGCTAATAAATTATGTCCTGAGTAAGTTCCCGTCGGCTCCTGATGTTAGATTTGCTCCATGGCAGTATTAACTGCATTGTAAGTCAATTAGCATATTGGATTAGTAGGTCTAATTAAATTGCTACCCCGTGGGCTAATATTAGATGACAGAATTCGTGCTTACAAATGAGTTAAATGAGCAGGTACCTACTGTATTATATTCCAACTGATTGTGCGCAGACGCAGGGTCAGTAAATGCCTATATCTAACGCTTTGGATCTATTCAAATTAACTGAAAGAAATCATGCTCCTGTTTATTAATATTACCTACACATTACACGTAATATGCATTACAGCACATAAGTTGTCTTGATCGTCAGTTTTTACTATTCAAAAATCAAATGCACAACTTTTAAATAAGTAAAGATTATTATTTATGTTATTCACCACACATTGCCGACTGAATTCTAGAGATCCGAGGTTTTACCGTTTTTAACGCCCTGGACACTCCAGTATATCTAAACTTGAAAGTTTTCAGGATTAATTAATTATGGATGTGGATTAATTATGTTTTTTAGTTTTTAATACACTTTTTGGCGAAACTTTACAATTATAAATAGCTGAGGTATACACTAGAATAACACATGGACTACTATTTATACGTGCGGAGAATAATTTCCTCTGTTGTAGGCAAAACTTTCAAGAACAGTAAGTATTTAAGTCTCAAATACTTAGAGCCAATACAGCAAATATTTTCTTCCTAAACATCCCGTTATTCACCGACTCCCTAATTATATTTTCTCTCACTATATTAATAACAAGTGGTTGAACAAAAAAATATTCCCCAATTTATAGGCTGCCTATATCGGGAACCAATTAGAGTTAAAGGTACCGCTGCCTGGCCGTTCACAGAAACTGCAAAATGGCTATTCCTGAAATAGTTTAACCACAAATGCCTAAGTTTGTGTTTAGTAATGTATGTAATATTTGGTTGAGACTGTGAAATTTAGACTAAGAACAATGATAAGATTATCCAGCTTTTAATCAGTATAAAATAAAGATACGAAAAATTTGTTTAAAATTACCCTGATCTATAACTTACTAAAAAACCTTGTAGTAAGTTCAATATGTTCAGCATTAATACATAAAATAGACATGAACATAGAACATCGATCACACAAAGTTCCAAGTGAAGCCGAGCGTATTCACGATGCATGTAAGTATCACAAGCGACGCGATAAAAGTGATTTATGCTACTTACGGACGACCGATAAAAGTTTGTAAGCCTACACTCGGTAAGGCGGGATTTGTTTAACTCCAGAATTCAAGGGTAATAACGAAACTTGCATAAATCATAGCTCACTTCAGTTAATAATACAAGTTATTGTGGAACAAGTGTGAAAGCGTTAAGTATTACCTTATACGACCAGATTTCTTTAGACTGTAATAATTTGTGATTCTCAATATTTAGCTTGTATTTGAACTTGTACACTCATTTAATCATATAGAAGGTGTTGTGTAATAGACTTAAGTACATCTTACAAATACTATTTCACAACACATTTTGAGCTGTAATTATTTACACAATTTTGACCAAATTGCCCAGAAAAACGGGATCAATTTGTATCCTCCTCTACCAGTAGTGAAATGCCCCGTAAGGCCCTATTTCCTCCCTTTATTTCCAGAATTAACATAAACATAACGTTACAAATTCCACTCTAAAATTAAATTTCTAAAAATAAGTAATGTCGATTCCCCTAGGATAGATATCAGTTGAGTCTAACCAACGACTCAAGATTTCTTTAAAGTGAAACAAGACTTCAGTGTATTTTCCATAGTATTCATAAAATTAAAACAGCGGACTATATAATTCGCTATCTCTCTCTAACATCCTGTATTTAACAAGAAGGAAAGTGATAGAGAGATTGTTCTCTCTGTACCTAAGCTTATTATAAATACCGGTGTTAAAGTTTACAGCCCCGTGCAGAAGACGGCAAATGAAAACGTTCGTAAACGTAAACGGAGAAATTACATGACTTTTATTTACCTTAAGTTAATTATTTCACTTGATAATCATCCATGTTCTTAAAGAACAAAGTCGGTGCATGTGAAAAACTATGACAAAACGAAATACAATATCGTCAGTTTGACTTTCATAGTTATTAGTTACATAATTTCTATAAGATTGTGGTAAGTGTTCTGAAACTTTACGTCATATTGATTTACTAATATCAGTCTGTGAATTTTTACTTTGACTGCTCTTCAGCATCTTCATCAATTGAGACATCATGCCTGAGAAAGAGTCTTGGAAACTCTCTAAAACATGCTCATCAGGAAATTCTCTTCTACTACCTAATCTGTGCTACTACTACAAGTCTTCTTCTTTCTCTTTTCTTCTACTCCGATGCCATAGTAAACAGGCGTTATGGCAGTTAGGCAAAAAAACACATTGTAATTAAATGGAAATACTTCGTAATTATTGACTCAGAATTTCAAAGGAACCTGAATGTTTTATACTACTGTACTTACCAATAAGATCCAAAGAAACGTATTATAACAGAGTCCGCTATTTATATTTACATGTATCTTTTAATATTTTTCCTTATTGACTGTAATAAAAAGGCCGGGTCCGAGGAATCTTTTATAGTAATATGAAGATGCTTGTATTGATACCCTGCTTGTTAGGTCTCTAGTTAATAGTAACAATTGGCAACATTTAAAAGTATGTACCTACTTCCAAATAATTGGCGTAGACTAAAGAGTGTGAGTGGGTTCCAGTATTATTGCTATATTTGTTTTACCATTACCTAAAGTCAACATTCTGCTGGTTCCCGTTGGTATCCCAAGTTAGCAAGTCCTTACTAATATTAAATAGAGTGTATTTGTTACGCCTTCACACTAAAACAGCAGAATCATTTAAGACAAAATATGGTATGGTCCCTTAAGATTATAAGCGATTTTTTGTCCGAGTGAACGGACGAGGTTCTTCAGGACAATGTGGAAACAGCAAATACCTGTAGGCTGTTTGTAGTCACAAGGGATAGGAACAGCTTAGTAATTTTATCTTGCGTAGAATTTTTTTAGTTTTTTTCTAAAAACATAGGTAAATAATTTAGCAATAAGATAATAAGTCAAACTTATTAACGGTTCTTTGTGGGCTACGCTTGAATTAAACTAAATCATCTCATCTTTGACCTTTTCATGGTCAGCAGACTTTAGAAAATCATTGATCCTTCCTTTGACTGGATAAAAAAGATTTGATAATCTTTATCTCATGCTCTCTTAAAGGAAAAAAACAAAGCGTCTAAAGTAATAAGGTACTTAGACTATGAACTTCTTGCTTTCTTTTTATTAAGTAACAGCAGTTTCTTTTAAATACCACTTCAGTACTCAGCTCAACATCTACATGACTAGTTTTCTCGTGAAAAATTGGTAAACAGTGTTTTCCATACCAAACAGCGTGCTTAGTGTGAAAGGAAACCTGAGGTCATCGCACCCTATATTCTAAGTTTAAACACGAGTGCGCTAGTCACGCGCATTTAGTACGGCGGCGTACGACACTGTTTACGTAGGTACTTTTTATGCGGCTAGGCGAATTATCGATCATTCGTGTTGACAATGACCCTTCAAGGCCTCGTTACCTATGTACTACATCTAGATTGCATAAAATGCGAGTTCGTAACAAATTGCAAAACTTCAAGCTTTATTTAAGGAATATATCTATCTTAATCAGCTCACGTTAGTTGAAAACTTCAATTTTTTTCAGTCTGCAGACAAATGTCTTGAATTCTAGGCAAATAGACATTTATAACAAAGAGTTCTATTTATTTTTTGAAGTGATAACTCTCAGGTGTTGATATGCCTGCGCTCTAACTAGCAAACTTTTAAAAAGTGTACTTTAAGACCTATCAATTTTAGTCGCAATGATATAATTCATCAGCATTCGTGAGCATTCAGCAGGTAACAAGAATTTTATTAAATAGGTATATAAATATATAAACAACTACGGGTATAATCAAAAATAATCAGAATTCAGAGAATAAAGTAAAAAAAATAAACATCAATTACATTTACTCTGATTACTGAATTGAAAATGAAAAAAATATGAATTGGATGCGCGTGTACGAGTTAAATGTTTTTTTTTTAATAATATGTAACAGGTAACTATTTTTTTTTCATTTTACAGGCCATGACGCATAGCTACAGTACGTTATCTAGTTCCAAAGCTTAAAAGTCCTAAATTAAATAAATATTTAACGTAATATAGACATAGGTTTTAAGCCACACAGTGAATGCCATAGTAACGTCACTTCGAAAATATCATGTAGAAAAGACTTCAACGAATTACATACAATATTGAAATAATAATTTATTTAACTATTCACTAACAAAATAAAATAATGATATTTCTGTTTACAATCAAAATAATTTACCTACCCTACCTACAAATAGTTATCACGACCCAATCAATTCAGGTATTATCTAAAAGTTAAACTTAGATCAGTTCGGAAACGTCCCATCTGCTGTACTTATCCTAGCTTCGCCCTTTCAACTCCAACCCTTAGGAAAACTAATTGAAGAGGGCTCTGACAAACATTTGTTTAACTGAGGGTTTCGTTTAAACAATCGTTCAGATTAATGATTATAATTAACACGGATTCATTGATTTTATTGCAAGATCTAATGAATAAAATTCAAGGACCTCCTAATTACACCTTTTCCAATGAATTATTTCTGATCAATATTTTTTTTGTTAAACCAGTACTAATAAATCGATAGCAATCTGCTTCCATAAAAAATAACTGAAATATTTCAAAGAAATCAAAGTGCACTAGAAACATCCATCAACCTTTTAAAAATTCAGCATAGCATAATATAAAGAGTGCAGAATTTAAACCGTCTAGATAAATCTAATCTTGGCTTGTGATTTCAAACTACCCACGTGCCTGCGATGCTTGGCTCAGTTGGGCGCCATTTCTGTTCTATGCAAATGCATTTCCAGTGCGACAGTGCCTTACCACTGCTGTTTTCCGAAACGTTATTACCGAGCTGATTGGCTCACTTGCTGATTCATATATGTAATAAGCCAATTTAAGCTCCCTTCTGGCTATTGAAACCATTTTGAACCTTATATCAAAGCCATTACATTTACAATTGAGGTCTGATAACTTTTGGTTATAAATCAATCGTCGTTTAGAGGTCTCCAAATTGAAATTTAGGGATAAACCTATGAATAGTTACGTCATGTTTAAATTAAATCTAGTGATTCACAAATCTAGATAGTTTGCAAATGAAAGATTGAATTACGAAAATCTAAATCGAAATTTACAAGCATAGCCAAGGGAATGTCTAGTTCAAATAAAAAATGTCACTTATAGGGCACTAAATATTTCATGTGCACTGAATTGTTTACGAGGCGAACAGGACAGCAATTAATATTTTTATAGATGGCCGCCGTCCGAGCGACGTCCGCTCATCAATATTAAACTCCACTTCAGATTGATCTTCTTTATGTTTATCATTATCTACCGATCGCAATTAAATCTACTGAAATTTTCCTTCATTAACATTTATTTCTTAAAGTTTCACTTTCATTGAATTCAGAATTTGCTGTTTTATATACAAAGATTGTATTTATATTACTTACCTTATTAATTCTATTTGTGAAGGCAACATCTACAATTCTACATCAACACTTAACGTACCAGGCCACATTATAGAATTAAGCTTACGATGTGCTGATTCCAGATATACTGTTAAAAATATTTAATTGCCATAGGTACACTAATGAAGGTCAGATAAATATACACAACTTAATATGCAGCAATTTTTTCCTGCCTAATGCTCGTAAACTAATCCTTTCGACGCCTCCCAACGTCTAGATGTAGGTCGTGATTCAATCCTAAATTAAACGAAGAGCTTTTAGAGCAACATACAAGTAAAACATATGTCTTATCTTCGGACATTCAGAAAATACGACTTCTTTCAAGCAAAGCGGAAATTCTCAAGCAACGTCCTATACGAGGTAGATGGTACGTCATGTTCATGCTTGAGCAAAATTCCACAGGTTTCCATAAGCTAACTATTTCCTGCATTTAACTCAAATGTCAGCTGAATATGCTGTGAAATTGTGTTATAACTTTTGCAAGCATGCTATGCTAGCTTTCTGAAAAAATATCGTAATCCTACAAATATTATAAACGCAAAAGTGGATGGATGAATGTTTGAAGGTTTATTAGGTCTTCTAGCTCGGATGCGCGTGAAACCGCGGGAAACAGCTAGTAGCTTAAATAGGTACCAAAATAACATTTTTTTTTTTTATAGCCTTTTTTATTGTCCCACTGCTGGGCACAGGCCTCCTCTCAAATTGAGAAGGATTGAGCGTTAATCACCACGCTTGCTCAATGCGGGTTGGTGATTTCAGACTTTATAGTCCAGGTTTCCTCAAGATGTTTTCCTTCACCTTTTATCAGCCAAAATAACATAATGGCTACTTTTTATCTGGATGCGGAAAGTAGTTCTCTGTGGGAGCGAGCGTAGTGAGCTAAAAGGTTCCCAATTCGTGTTAATAAAACTTGTGTTTCGAAATTATTAAATTAAAAGTAAAATTAAAATATTATTTTAAGTGACATCTCGAAACCTTAATGCGTAAAAAGAGTGTAGTTAGATAATATATTAGTAGTCTATAAGTATTTATGTCAAAAAAAAACCTTATTCTCGATACCGTTACAAAATTAGTTTCAAAACAGAAAGCAACTGTTAATTTCAAATCGGAAGCTTATAGAATATATAGAATATTTCGTTTTCATTTTTCTGTAAGCGCTCTCGTGATACGAGGATCTTTTTATTTAAAATCACAAAAACGCAGCGTAAACAAGTCAGTTTCTTTTCAGTCCATTGGTGAAAGGTAGGGTGAAAGCTGAAAGCTTTTATTAAAAAAAGGTTTCATGTGTAAATAGCTTAGGACTCATACTCTACGGGACTCTATGGTTGTTACTATGTCATATTGACAAGTAAACATTTTGTAAAAAAACCAAATGTAGTGAAATCAGAGCACATCATAATGTAAAAGCAGATTAATTAAGTTAACATACAACATACGCATACCGGCCACCAGTAATCCTTAAGAAAGGTAATAAAAACAGAATCTAGTACAAGTATCTTATGCCACAAGAGAAAATTCCACACGATGCAGTTGTTTTTTCTGGAATCCTTTGCTATGTTTTAGTTGTTAGAAGATCCATTTCACTGTTGTGAATGAATACGACTAGTATAATAGCTAATACCTATGTACTTATGCCAAAGTACCTACATAATTTATAATGAACATACCCCTAACAGACTCAAAGAAAAACTTGAGAATAAAAACGAGCAATTTGCGTAGTCACAATAATTGACTTAGATTACGCGGCAGTAATTTGTAATTCATTAAATCCATCTTACCACCTGGAATTCTTTCAGTTGGAACGCATGAAAGTTTCTAATCTCTCATTTTACAGCTAAGATTGTTAGAGCAGATATGCTTCAAGCATTTTAACTTAATGAAAATTGTCTGCATTATCATGAGTATGATGATGAAATTATTCCTAAGTGAACGGCGGCTTCGCTTTATTGTACCCGTGTAAGACTTTCAAGGAGCCGGGTAGTCGACGAGAACCTAATTTAAGTGGTTTAGTGTACCATAATATAAATGAGTCCTTTTAAAAATGCAACGAAATATTTTATAGCCATTTTTTTTAAGTTCGTTTCTGGAGCTCAGTAGCTGTATCTTACATTCCTATTGTGTTATAAGTAAATGGTAAAACACGCCTAGTCCTATCCAAAGTCCTTTTTACTTAATAATGACTATAATTACCTACGGAGATTGACACTCTCGATCCGATCAATAGATAATTTGCTAATTTATCAAACTAGATTTGTATGAACTTTGAACATGACGTAGGATAGGTAATGTAGTCCGTCAATGCAGCGCGGCCCAATAAAACCGTGACGCGTGACGGTGTGTGAGGGACAAATTAACATTTTAATTGTGAGCGCCATATGCCTGTCGGTACAAGTAGTGTCGCGACTACCCTCCGGAAAATCACTGTTAGCGGCTGACATCCAATCGTGCGTGTGACGTGCACTTAATGGGTTATTATAATTTTCGTCGACCCACTATCAGATAGGTTAAATTGGACGCACGTCAGTGCTCCCGCGTCCACCTAAGCCTAGCTACAATGACAACCCAATTTACAGTTTATTAACATTTATATACACAATGTTTTTATTGCTCAGTGACTTGTATTGTTCATTTAGGTTCTTCATATGAGTACTTAGTAGGGATTAACTCCTCGTTGATCTAGTTGTCGCATAGCTGGCTGCTGTGCACGATGTCTCGGGTTCGATTCCCGGGTTGGGCCGAAATAGCTTTGTGGGTTTTAGAATCTTTCACAAAGTAGCCCGGAGTTGGAAGTTGATGATTCCGTCCTGCGCTTAATCTCTCTCTGGTCGGTCGTGTCGGATTGCCGTCCCATCAGGTTATGAGAGTGAGGGAATAGGGAGTGCACCTGTGTCTGCGCAAATGTTTGTGCACTATATGTCCTGCGCAGCTGGCTGATCTCTTTATACCTAATCCAGCACGGCATGTCTGATTGCTTACCTGCATTCATGTTTTTCAGACACGAATACTTCCAAGCCCATAAACCAGCAAAATGTCATCTAAATCCCGAGGCAAAAACTACATCAGAGTAAATCTAGACACGGCAAATGTATCGAGACTCCATCAAAGTTTCAATCTCCTGGTATACACAGCACTAACGTTCTTCGTGGTATTACTTGTATATATAGCTACAAAAGACTGGAAAGGCTACACGTGTCCTGAAGAAGTGGATCTTGGAGCAGTCCAAGTACCTTGCCCTAGCTGTCGGCGCAAACACGCTCATTTACGTAGACATTGATTTTTAATAAATGCATGTTTAATGTTTTCTTGAAGAATAAATAAGTAACTGCACTTAATACCTTTGATTTAACGTGGACTTGAAGAGATGCTGCATCTACCGCAAATTAGAAATAGGGATAACGTGAGGGGGAGGAATGAATTTAGCGTAAAATTGTAAAAGAGCTGTTTAATGTTTCGTTTTGAATAAATCTCCCTGCAGCACGAATAAAGACAAACTATGTTGTTATGTAAACCATGCGGAAGCTTGTAAATTTTTTCCCAGTTTATGCATGATTATATTTAGTTTTGTTATTCGTCTGTAAGCGTTCTTTAAAATGTAATAAATTGAAAATCTCTGCATACGTTACAGAAATCTAAAGCCAGCCAGTCTGTATAAGCCATATAAAACATGCATAATCAGTTGCATCTGTTATGTTGGGGAAAATAGAAAAATACTTAGACGAATGACAAAACAGACGACTACCGTGCACTCGCCCAGAAATTACCTAATTACATTGGCGTGAATACGAGTAAAAGCCACTTTGGAGTATAGATAGGGTGAGAAAAGTTCGAATTTTGCCAATCACTTTGGCTGGAAGATGTTAAAAACCTAAGAAGATGTTAAGAGACCTCACCTTCCGCCTAGCTTTTCCCAACTATGCTAGTGTCGGCTTCCAGTCTTACGGGATGCAGCTGAGTACCAATGTTTTTACATTGAACGACTTCCTATCTGACCTCCTGCATTCCTCAACCCAGTTACCCCAGCAACCCGATACCCCTTGGTAAGACTAGTTTTCTGACTTTCTGGCTTCTGACTACCCGGAACAACTACCAAAGATGATTACATTAAGAAACCTATTAAAGTCTAATCAATGTCCGTACTTATTTCTTCATCCGCCTCCTTCAAATCTTGTTTCACAATGTTTAAGTCTGCAAAACATGCCACTTTGTCGCGTTGTACACTAGTCGATGAGAATCCGAATAGTTTGTCATTCTGCAGCAGAAGGTCCCCAGCCCGCACGGGACAGCGCACTATATCCTTCACACATATCGTACTATTCGAATCTACATGTTTATTTAATCGTCTGCTTCCAAAGTTTTTGCCAGCTAAGTTGGCATGCTGCAGAGATAACGTTCTTCCAACTGCGATAGGTCGTCCGAGAATGTGAACTTTTCCGGACCAGTTCAAGTTCTTGCCGATCTTTATCACTTCGGAGCAAAACTCTATACTTTCGTAACTAGATAAAAGTACCAGCCTTTTGGAAATTACGCCGTCGTGATGTACTGAATCTATGACGTCAACGGAAAATCCTTTTTTGCAGCGAGGGCTGAAAAATAAAAACTAAAAAATGTGGGATATGAGGTATTAGAGTATAGAAGAGAACAGATTTATTTATGTTGCCGGCCAGCTAGGTGCGTATCTCACTAAAGCATATTTGTGTATACCTACTCACTTCGATATGCTTCCGAGAAACATTCTTATAGGTCCCGACTTAGCGCAGACTCCGTTGGTGACGACTGTGGAGCGGCTCACAACAGCACCCAAACACAATAGCTGTTGAGTAGCTACAGAATGAATTCTCGCCACGTAGGGATAGTCATCCATCTTCACTCGGAAGCACGATAGTTCAATACTGTTATTATATATTTTTACAAACTTGAAGCCTTTATAGTGCATTATAAAACTATTGACCACGAGGGCCATTGTTACAACAAATATGGAAATTAATAAAATTAGGATGCCCGCTTTGCTTTTTTTCGATCGATCGTCCCATGGAGTATTAGCAAAATTAAAGTGATACTCTAAATTTTCCTGTTGAATGTTGCTTTCGATAATTTTGTTGTCATCTGTATGATCTTCCATGCTAAATTATTTCGTAGATACTAGCTAAGATAATCAGAAGATGTCATAACATTGAAAAAATCTTTGAAATCTAGATGGTTTCCTTTTCAACCGAGGTCTAAAAAAGAAAGAGATTTTCTGTTCGACTGTACGTGTGCACGACTGTATCTATGATTTATGTAACCTATGTTTTTATTGTATGTACAGACGACAGCAGGTCAACGTATACGAATCTATAAAATTTTACCAATCGAACACTAACCTCCATTGTGATAAGGTTGAAAATCTATTGCAGAAATTTGACAGATTGTGGTCACTTGATGTGCTGTCGTCTGTACATACATACTATAAGTTCTGAGATAAGTTCGTTCTATAATACGGGAAAACAAGGTTGAACTATAAAGTCTCCAATAATCTTAAAAGGCTTTTATACCCTGTGGTTGACAACGTCAATTGTGTCAAATTTGACATATGTCAAATTGTGGTGCGGTGCGGTGATGTGATGTTGTTTCATTGTTGAAAATAATTTGTTTGGCATTGATGTTTATTGTCGTCCTTGTCATGTAAAGTCAAATTTACCGATATCTTTAGAGACAATAAACATTTCATGTCACAAATATAAAGTTTTTTCATACATAAGTTTCAATAAATTGTTGTTTGAGTTGGTTGGGTTTACAATCGAAATATAAACAAACTATGAATAATTGTTATATTTCCTTTTACTAATAAGATTCGGTAGTCAAAATGCCTACAGTAATATTAATGGACGTCTCGCTATCAATGTCGCGGCCGGTAGCGACTTCTGACACAACAGAGACTCATACCCGGCACACGATAGGAACAGCGGCTGTGAACACGTTTTTGGACTATTTAGGCGTTCATGCTAAACTAGAATATGTGGCATTGGTCACGTTCTCATCAGTGTACGAAGGTATGCTTGTCAACTAACAGAAATAAAAAAAGAGGTTAATATAACTTCACAGTATGTATGAGTATGTGTATCAGCAATGAGAACGTCTTGTGTCACCAAAGGCACCAAAATATCACAATTTAGATTGCTCATATGTTATTTAAACTAAAACTTTTTTTAGTGGCTGTTCCGTTTACTCGAGATTTCGACAGTATACGCAGCAAGCTGCTTACACTGGAAGAAGGAGATAAAACTTGTATAGACACTGCCCTCCTTGGTGTGAACCAGTTGGTACTCAATGAGTGGGGAGGATGCCAAACACCTGTGCAAATTATACTGGTATGGCATGACATAATTTTTTAACTATGTCTGTGATATTTAAAGGAGAAACTTATTTAAGAACCTATAGGAAAATATTTGCTCATCAAATAATATTCAAAGAATAAAAAATTACAGATAACAGATGGCAGTAGTGGAGTTGGGGCTATTGGCAGAAACCGGATGGTGCAAGCTCTGCCTTTGCCCCCCACTTATCCAGCAAAAATACATGTTTTACCTATAGCCTCCCCTCATGATCCATGCCTACAACATGGTGAGTCAAATAAGGAAATACAACTTTCTGTAACAAGCAATAATGAAACAACAATAATTAAAATCATAAAAAGAATTCTTTGAACTTGACATTAATATTTTTTCAGCAATGCCACTCTACCAGAAAATAGTAGATTTGGCCAATAACACTACTAGTAATTCCAATGGCAATATGTCTCGGGGCTCCATTTACTGTCCGGACCAACTTACCGTCCCTGGAGTGAGTATAACCTTATTAAAACTAAATAGGAATCTTCATGACACTTTATTAGCCCCTCGATTATATGTAAAAAATAAATATTTTGTACTGGTTAGTTATCTAAAATATATTTGTAGGTAATAACAGCAATGACTCGCCTTTGTGAACAACACTACCAAGAATTTTGGTGCACTCTGAAGTGTGGGCAACTAGAAGCTCGTGTTCAACTGTTCCCAGCACCACAAACTGTCACCCTTGAAGAATTGGCTGCTACATATACGTTGGCCAATCAAATACATGTTATAGGGTTCCTACAGCAGCAAGAACTTAGTAAGTTCAAATTCTTCACTAAATACTTATTACAAAAATGCAGTGATCGCAGTGATATAGGCATTTGATATATAGACATAAGAATTTAATAAAATATTCCTTTTTTCAGGTACTCCTATAGCTATAAGCAAACACTTGGTAATACCACAGGCCCAAGCAGGAGCCAATTCGGCACCTAGAGAAAATTATGGCTCAAAAACTCCTACCAAGGTATGTTACACTAATCTCAATCAATAACACACTGCGAACACCTTTTAATTCAATATTATTGCAGGAAGGGTCAAGTACAGATGGTTCTGCTACAGAAGAGGACATGTCAGACCCCAGTAAAGTTCCAAACTTTTGTGTCCTGCTCCATGGAGCCCTCAAAGTAAGTCAATAGTTTCGATAAAGTAACATTAGTTCAGAATTCGCCACTATATACTGATGGCAAGTTGACTATACTTGCATTATGGTATTGATCTTTACATACATAAAAAATATTTTAAACTATTTTAAAAAGCATAACCATTCTTCCCCATAGGAAGCTATTTTTTTTAGAATGGGCTGCCAATATTTTTTTTATTCACAAGTTTTTGTAAAGGTCTAACAGCCCGTTTCACATGTTCCTAATAAAGTTTTAGATATGACGGAAATGCCATAGAAATATTTTTATTTTTCACAACTACAGTTATGATCTGTCAGATAGCTAACTAGAACTTTATCTGGAACCTGCGCAACTGGCCGTAAGTGAAATAAATGATTTAACATAGACTTTGGTATAACAATTTGTTAGGTGGAAGGAATGGCGGCGGTGGTACTCCTGGGCGCTGACTGGTGGGGGACGCTGACCGCGTCGTGCGAAGCGTCGCGCGGCCGCCGCTCCTGCTTGCTGCTCAGTGTGATGAAACCCGGGGCATCAGCTGCGCCCTGGCTCGGAGCCCTCGACCAACTTGGACCAGCTGAAGAAGGGACTACACCTGGTAATATTCACACAAAACTACTAATGGTCAGAAATACTTCGCAGAGCAGATAGCCGATGGGGGCAGAAAAGTTCTTGAATGGCGACTAAGATCCGGAAGACGCAACGTGGGCGACTCCCCCTTCCCCCCACCACTCCTTAGAAAGATGGGCGTTGTGGCCACGATTGGCGGGAAGTAGTAGATGTGGGACGCTAAAACCGACGAAAAGTGGCGAAGCTTGCAGGCCTTCGTCTAGCGGTGAACATCTTTGGCAGTAGAAAAAATGACAATGGAGGAGAATGAGTTTGAATACAATTTCGTCTTACCTAAGTTCAAAATATGAACGAAGACATTCCGGTTGTATGAGACCGACCCGACATTTTCGGTACAATTTGATCGTAATCCCTAAACCTTGTTTTAATTTCCAGCGGAAACATTCCCCATACGTTCGTGGCGTTCATACAGTAGCGGGGGATCAGCATGTGCTTGGGCACGACCTCATGCTCTACTCGCCGACGTACAAAAAGTGCTGCGACATGCTAGGAAATTGCCAGACAAGACACAGCATCTTTTTAAGGTATAAATTACCTTGAGACTACTATCATCACATTGTGTTTATACATTACACAAGGGAACAAAATTTTACTTTTTTTTTGTTGCATGGAATTTTATAGCTGTTGATTACTATTTCGTGGTCGCTGATTTCAAATCTGTCATCAGTTTTTCTTCAACAGCTTCTGAAAATTTCCATAATTAGAATACAGAGAAACTTAAATTCTTTTTTTTACGTTTTACATAATAGACAGATCAATAGAGAATGCAAACTTTAATAATGATATGGTTGAAATTGAAAATAAATGCCTGGAAAAAGGTCGTTTTGATTTTAAGCAATTTCCCGATATATAAATAACAAACAAGTGCGAGTTGGACTCGCGCACGAAGGGTTCCGTTCCATTATCTATGAAAAAAGTACAATAGGAATGGTCAAGTGTGAGTTACTTAAGTTGCACATTATTTCTAATAGATGGCGCTACTAGTATACAATTTTGCAATTAATTAATATAAATCAACAGCCTTAATATTATTTTTTTTAATTTTTAGTATTTGTTGTTATAGCGGCAACAGAAATACATCATTTGTGAAAATTTCAGCTTTCTAGCTATCACGGTTAGTGAGATACAGCATGGAGACAGACAGGGAGACAGACAGACAACGAAGTCTTAGTAATAGGGTCCCGTTTTACCCTTTGGGTACGGAACCCTAAAAACAACGTGGAGGGCATTTAAGACATGTTGTCGCACTTCTAGCAGCTTAATTAACAAGGGACACTTCTGCCGCATCTATTTTGGTAATTTCCCAAACGATTTCAGTCATATGACTGAAGTATAAGAGGTTTCGTTCCATCTAGGTATTCAGACTATGAACGAGCCGTGCTAGGACTAATGTGATGCTCATATGGTGACAGCCTTTCATTGTGGGTTCGAAGATGGTCCCTGTAAACCAATTTAGGCAAAAAAAACTTAAACAATTCTATTCTTTTAAAAAATAATTGTTATTTTCTAAAAAATATTTATCTTTCCTGAAGAATTTTGTTTTCATGTATATCTCGAAAACTGAAGCTGATACAAGGAAACTGACTTCAGATCTTTAATTAATACCCCGAAAGCATATCATATTAGTACCCATACTTCATGCAACAAAAATGCTGTTCCCTTGTGTTATTTAAAATAAAATATAATTCATTTTTGTGTCCTCAGGAATTGAACAGATTGCGCCGGGCAGCCATTTCCCTCGGCTTTGCTGAATTACTGACAGCGATAGGGAACGCTTTGGAGCGCGAATGCACTGCGTTACCGCCAACAGCACCCTCCGAATGCGCGCTACAGCTCGCACACGCCGCTAACGCCCTGCGAGACCCAAGAACAGCCTTAGATATTAAACACACACTAACACCACTTGGCCCTAATTATAATGTTCCTATGACTCATTAACATAATCAAGGTGCTTCCACATTGATAGAATGAGTCACGAACTCTGAAATACATGAGATACTGATAGATAGATTTTGTTTCATCTTTTATTAAAACGTGGAAGCGATAACATGGTATATCATGAATTTTATAAATCGATTATTTTAAGAATACTAAATATGAAAACAATAAATTTTTTAATTAATCTAACCGCTTCCTTTTATTTAAATTAAAAAATGTATACCTAATATTCATATTTTACTGCTAGATTATAATGGGGGATAGTTGTATAACTATCGTTCCAAGACATACGCGTAGATCATTACCGATAGAAGAAAAGTGGAGCCTATTTCACGGCAGTTGATTTAAATTTCAATTCCTCCTCGCACCACCGGTGGTATGACGAGGAGCCGATTTAGCAGGCGTTATGTTATTTTATAAAAGAAAATTGAATGTGGATTTTCGTTTGTAGAGGTGGATGGTCTGAGGTATTTTTGAACGAAATTGTTAGTGTCTGATCTGAGAAAAAACTGTCAGTTGATTGTCAAAATACAATTCTTGAGTTTCCGAAATCCGCATTAATCTTGCTTGAAGTACCTAAATAAATAACACAATAAAAGCGATGTAATGTGTGAAATATACATCTTCATAAATTAAAGTACGAGGAATATTCTGTTCCTCGTACTTTAAAAAGTCTCTAAAAAATAATACATCGCACAACTGCGAAGAAAATGAGTTTAATTAATTATAAGTTAGTGATTATTATATGCTTTTCGATTTTACCGTTTCTATTTACATTAAAAGGTGATTTTGTGTTCGATGACTCTGAAGCAGTAGTTAAGAACAAAGACATTACTTCGGAGTCTTGGACTGATATATTTTACAATGACTTTTGGGGTACAAACATTCAATCGAATTTAAGTCACAAATCTTACCGGCCCCTTACTATATTATCTTACAGGTAAGAATTTCAGCAATTATTAATGGGACTTACACATGAAATGAATGAGCGTAAGTGGAAAAAAATAACCACTTAAATTGATTGATTCTTAATCATTTTCAGACTCAATTATGTGTTAAATAAAAAGAAATTATCATCTCATCAGTTTAAGATGACCAACCTGGTTTCCCATGTTGTTTGCTGTTTACTGGTATATAAAGTCTTTCAAACTATTCTATTGAATGAGAAAAAACCTTCATTAAGTAGGCAAATTGAAACAACCCAGCAACAATTGAGTGACTTGGCTGACAGAAGTAAGAAATGGTGGCAGGACACAGCATATTTAGCCACATTATTGTTTGCTGTGCACCCGGTCCATGTAGAGGCAGTATGTGGCATAGTAGGCCGAGCTGATCTCTTGGCAGCAGAATCGTTCTTTCAAGCATTCCTTTGTTATCACAAGTCCACAATTGATGAGAATTATAAACATTGTTATTTATTTACCACAATCGTCATGGCAGGCATTGCTATGTTGTTTAAAGAAAATGGTGTCACGGTATTGGTAAGTTATCTGAACAATAACTAAAAAAAACTGTTTTAATAGATATTCGTATTTTAATATTAATTATTTTTTTAGGGCTTCTGTTTAGCTTATGAATTAACAAATATGCTGTGGAAAAAACGAAATGAAAATAGAAGCACCACAATGTTGAGGATGGATCATGTGCACCACAGTATAGAGTCAATATTCAGGATGATTTGTATCACTGCTGGCATAGCGGCACTGCTCTATGCGAGGTGGTTAGTGATGGGAGGCACTAGACCTGAGTTCAAACCAACAGATAATCCAGCTGCATTTGCTAACACTCCATTTTCAAAGGTAATTTAAGACTGGCTAAACTGATGATGCATGGCAATATATGATTTTTCCCGTTTTTAATGTTCCATACCCAAAGGGTAAAACGGGACCCTATTATTAAGACTTTGTTGTCTATCTGTCTCCAAGCTGTATCTCATAAACCATGATAGCTAGAAAGCTGAAATTTTCACAAATGATGTATTTCCTTGCCGCTATAACAACAAATAATAAAAAAATTATATATTAATGTTGAACGCCGAGAGACCTACAAACAATAGATTTTCTATTGTGTCTGTGACCCATCGCGTTCAACGTGTTAAGGTGTCCCCATACAATAAACGTGTGAAACCACAAATTATAACTTTGTAATTCATATATTTGTATGAAAAACAAAGTTATTTTTTGCTACCGAAAAATGTTTGTATTTTGGCTAGTTGTAGGTAATAGATACATTCATTTGTCATAGATAATGGTACGGAACCCTTCGTGCGCGAGTCTAGCTGGCACTTGGCCGGGTTTTTTGGATTCATTATCGATCACATAATGCTGTTGTGGCAATTAAAGACTCAAAAAAAATATTTGAATAATTCAAGTTTTAACTAAATGTATTTATTAAGCCACTATAGTAAACACAATTTACATAATAACAATTATTTTTTTAATTATACCTTTTATATATATTATATTTTATGCTGACTCAAAGTTGCTTGCTTAATTTACCTTTGCAAAAATATGCTCTATCTTTTAACACATGTGTTTTGCCTTGCCAGGTAGCCACATACAACTTCATTTATTTGCTGAATCTTCTGTTATTTATCTGGCCTCAATGGCTCTGCTACGATTGGTCAATGGGATGCATTCCATTGATAGAGTCGGTCACGGACAGCAGGATAATATTGATATATGCTATGCATCTGTATGGCCTGTATCTACTGGAGTCCATTTGGTCTGGCAGAAAGAAAACTGACAAGTAAATATACAATAAACAAAAGACTACCTACTATAAAATAATTTGAATGTTTTTGCTTTTATAAGCTCACATGTCATTTATTTTCTTAAAAGAACTTTATAATAGAAATGCAAGGTGTTTTTTTATATATATTTTTAGTTACCATATTTAAAAGTGCCAAGTTATAGTCTTCCACCCTTTGTATAATCAGTAAAATAGTCTAAACTTTGTTGTTATTTTTGGTTAAGCACATCAGCAAATTTTAAAATGTAAGCTAGATGTACTGTAGCTTATATTAATTTGCAGGGCAGTATTCCTGGCCGCAGCACTAATAGTCATACCATTTCTGCCTGCCTCCAATATATTTTTCCCAGTGGGCTTTGTAATAGCTGAGAGGATTTTATACATACCGTCAGCTGGATACTGTCTGTTGGTAGTTATTGGGTTTAATAGGCTGCTGTTCAGAAGAACAAGGATATTCCGTAGGGTAAGTCTTATTTTACAATTAACTCTTACCCGCAATTTCACATACGCATCGCGGGAACTACTTCCAATATCTATATTGTAAAGATACCAAGAATAGCGGTGAATAAAACAGTACCCATTCAAAATAATGAACACTCTATATTTTTGTCTCCAAATGTCCCTCAAGATATCATAAGAATAATAAAATCCCTAAAAAACAAACACAGTGTTGGATACGATGGTATCTCAACAAAAATTATAAAGTACGTAGCGGATAATATAGCCAGCCCCCTAAGTCATATTATAAATATAAGTATGTTATCAGGTGTATTCCCAGAAAGACTTAAAATAGTTATAGTGAAACCTATATTTAAGAAGAACAATAAAGATGATATGACTAACTATAGGCCAATCGCCCTTATACCAGTTTTCTCTAAAATTATTGAAAAAGTACTCTACGAACTAATTTATAACTTCTTAGCAAAATTCAAAATATTATGTGATGAACAGAAAGGATTTAGAAAAAATAAAAACATTAATATGGCTATATTCGATTTGTAAACATCATTTTGAAAAGTATAGACACTAAAACACCTATATGTGCTATATTTACCGATATGTCTAAAACCTTCGACTATGTTGATCATGACACTCTTCTTCACAAACTTAACTGCTATGGCATATGAGGAAATGCACTCGATTTACTAAAATCTTATCTTACAGGTCGCAAACAAATAACTGAAATTTCGAGAATATGTCTAAACTCCAAAAAAGAAATAAAATACGTTTCTTCCTATAAAAATACTAAATTTGGTGTTCCACAGGGCAGTGTCTTGGGACCTCTGCTATTTTTACTCTATATCAACGATTTACCAATTCAGATTCCCAATCCCATGATACTATTTGCTGATAACAGCACAGCTCTAATAAAATGTGATAGCAAAGAAAAATATGAAACAGATGTCAACAATACTCTTAAAACGATAATTAACTGGCTCAACAACAATAATTTGTTAATAAATATACAGAAAACCAAAGTTATGCATTTTTACCAAAGAATAAATCCAAAAACCTTAAACATACAGTACAACGAGGAAATTGTAGAAGAAACACACACAACCAAATTTCTAGGAATCCTTATAGACAGCCAATTGACATGGAAGCCATAAGTAGCTGAAATTTGTAAAAAATTAGGAACTTCGGCTTACTTACTCCATAATCTATCAAAAAAGTAAATGTTGAAACACTAGTATTGGCTTACCATGGTGNAACAACAATAATTTGTTAATAAATATACAGAAAACCAAAGTTATGCATTTTTACCAAAGAATAAATCCAAAAACCTTAAACATACAGTACAACGAGGAAATTGTAGAAGAAACACATACAACCAAATTTCTAGGAATCCTTGTAGACAGCCAATTGACATGGAAGCCACAAGTAGCTGAAATTTGTAAAAAATTAGGAACCTCGGCTTACTTACTTCATAATCTATCAAAAAAAGTAAACGTTGAAACACTAGTATTGGCTTACCATGGTTTAGTTGTTTCGGCCCTAAGGTTTGGTGTCATATTTTGGGGCAACTGTAGTGAAAGGGAAACCGTTTTCAAAGCCCAAAAACGCTGCCTCAGGGCTATGTTCAATTTAAAAGTAACAGACAGCTGCGTTCCTCTATTCATTCAATATAAACTTCTTACTTTTCCATGTCTGTACATATTAGAGATATCAATTTTTGTAAAATGTAATAAAGAACTATTTCCAACACTAAGTGACACTAGGCACCGGGCTACTAACATGAGATCAAAATATAAGAATCTTTTATTTATATAACAAGATACCGAACAGCATCAAAGAACAGCCCCTGAAAATTTTTAGGAAGCATTTAACGGCTTTGCTGCAAAAAAAATTTTATTATTCTATTACCGATTTTTTAGCAGATAACTTATAAATACATACTTTTCTCATTTATTGTTTTTAAAATATCTTAATATTAAGTTTGTTTTGTGTTCGTTTTTGTATAGTTTATTAAATATTATATAGATAAATTCTATCATCTATGTCATATCGGATCTCATCATATATTAGAATAAGAAAATAAAACATTGTGATGAATGAAATGAACAACAATGATGTAATAAAAATTAAATTAAAAATTTAAAAAACCCCCGACACAAAAACTTAATTTCCCTTTAAAAAGTAAAAAATAATAAAAAAATACGTCGCGTTGGGGGACCGCTCCTAATTATTTCTTACTTACACTTAATGACATGCCCATCTATTTAGGAGCGGTCCCCCAACGCGACGTATT
>NWSH02000519.1:8687421-8718633 GCA_002382865.2 Heliothis virescens | reverse complement strand
ACTTGTTTATAAAAAAATGCACATCTATGATTATAAATGATAATTAATTGCTCAGCTAATTGTCAAATTTGACGTTAATATTCGAAAAATTGTTTAGAGGGAGTCGTTTGCAATTTGGCACACACACAAACACAAACAACACTATAATTTTTCCTTGCATCGAGATAATAATATAGCGGGATTTTTATGTAGCACAGCATACTGATAAACAATATTAAAATATCTATAGAAATATTATTAGGTATACTTTGTGTTACAACATGGTTAATTACAGAAAATGCATAACTCCATCTATGAATTTGAATGATAATTAATTGGTTACCACTCCGTCTGCATTGTCAAATTTAATTTAATTTATACATCATAGATGGAGCCGCCTTAAAGTTGGTTAAACACAGTTTTCATTTTTTTTTATTTTTCTTCCCAAGTTATGTTATTATTATTACCTATGCTTCTTTAAACAGGTAACCGTCACAAAACGAAGGGCAGAAAAGCTTAGAATTCACGTAAACAGCTTAAATTTTCATCGATTTAGTTTCAAAACTGACGGAGTTTCATAGAAACTTACCCCTCCTTTTTCACCTCCGTTAAGGCAGAATTTCCAAAAATCCTTATCGCGTCATTCTTAATTTCTAACCAAATGGCCAAATATTAATTTTCATCGAATTAGCTTCAAAACTGACGGAGTTTCATACAAACTTACACCCCCCTTTTCACCCCCTTAAAGAGCGAATTTCCAAAAAAAAGATAGCCTATATGTTAGCGAGGACTAATAGCTATATAACAAAAAAAGTTTCATCAAAATCCGTCCAGTAGGTTTTGCGTGAAAAGCGGACAACAAACAGACAGACAGACAGACAAACAGACAGACAAAAATTTTTTAAATCATGTTTTTGGCTTCTATTGGTTGTATGAAGATGCCCCATCTTAGTTTTTCTTTAATATCTATAATGTACAGACATGAGGTTGTTACAATTTTATTATATGTATATATAAGTATAGATTATGGCAATCTCTGAAGTAGTGTGATTGTGCCTATAAGGTATACCTATATCCCACCAAAAACATTCTGTAAAAAACTAGCCAATTCTCGCAGAAGCTGCTTGTTTATCTCTAAAAAGTAATGAAATCTAGACAAAGTCGTGCTGAGTCTAAGGATTCTTACTGCGATTTCTTTACTACTATAGTTAATGTTATATGACTGGCCATTGAACATTCTTTAAACTTTAGTGAGTACAAGTCAAAGGCCAGATCTTCGATTATCCTAGTTTTTGTAGTTTTCCCTATATGTGGTCATTAAATCCTAACTCTGTTCCAAATTTCAGTTCTCTGACTTTATGGGAAGTACTAGTTCTATTTTGATGATCATGAGTGAGTGAGTGTCGTAAATACGAAACTTTGCTTTCGCTTAACTTCGGAATTAAATGACCTACAGACTTGAAATTCTGGTTTTTATGTGTGTGATTATAGCTTTCTGGATGATGAAAATTTTGACGTTCTGGTATTATCCAGAGGTTCTCAAACAGGGGCCTGAAAATGCGTCGAAATGGTTCCAGTAAAGGATGGTACGGCAGTGTTTGCTTTGCGCTCGACTTGGCGGAAGCACTGCCGTGCCCCCAAATGTGTACACTAAATCATAAATCTATCCAAAAAGCTACATAATTATTGTTAAAAATATGCAAACTGATCTCGCTGTTGTGTTTTTAGGTGTACTATATCATCGATGGAAGAAATACGCTTCAGCAGAAGAAATGTACAAGAACGCCTTGAAAGTCGATCCATCATTCAAGACCGCCCGCAGAAACCTTGAAAATTTACGAAAACTTTTTAATACATAAGTCTGAAATAATGTTAAATTTAAAAACTTCTTATGTATAAGTATTATCCAAATTAAATTATTCGTAGCTGAAATTTCATATCACTTTTTAAACGACTTCTCGAAAAAAAAGAGGATGTTCATAATTCGGATTTTATTGCCTGTTTCTGGTGATGTATCTACTTGGAGGCTAAACGATGTCGTGCACCGATGCCCAAAGATCAGATAGCCCTTGATGTCTTACCAGAAATCCTCGATCGGACTAAATTTGGGAAAAAAACAAAAGTCCAAAATATATATGATTAGTTGCAACCCAATTTGATTATGGCAATTCTATTGAAAAAAAAAAAGTTTATTCCTAGGGACTTCCCCTGAATGCTTTCTCTGGTTTGGTGGTGTTATTCATTTCATGGAGAACGTGAATACATAAACCACGTAGGTTTTTGGTAATTTTATCAATGTGAGTTTTTGTAAATTCCATCGAATCCACATCAGGTTAATAAAGGAAAGTTAAATGCTTCATAAGTCTATTTTCAACTTCTCGATGCCCATAATGAGATCTTTGCCAGTCCTAACGGCTAGTTGCGACTATTGAGGATAAAATGTTTGCAGGGTATTCACAAAAGTAAAATGATAATTTGGGCTTATTTAAGAGATTCGAGTTCCTAATCAAGTTAGTCAATAAAGACAAAATTTGACGAAATTATTATTCCAGAAATAGTACCTTCTGAATCTGTGATAATACTAGACAGACTAGGCATGAAAGTGTCTGGATTGAAGGCGCAAGTTAAACCAAAATCTATAAATTTCATTTCAAGAACCAAAGGCCTTACATAACTATGCCCCAAATCCAGATGCACGGATGAATAAAAAAAAATCCATGTCCATGATCAAATTCATAGACGATCAAATTACTGTCTGTTTTAGACACCTGTCATTTTCATTTCAGTTGTCAAATATTTTTTATTGATTTGCCGGGTAATGGGTGAAAGTGTACCTATTCTTATTTATTTTTAAATAGATTTGTGTCGAAATAAAGATGGATTTTACTCCCGAACTATCTGCGTTTCAAGGCCTGATCGTATCTGTAGACCACTCGCACTGTTTTTCAAGATTAACGTCTAGGGGCGGTAAAACAAATTTTTCATAAAACTTTTTTTCAAATATTTTAAACTTTAACTGTGATAGTACATGTTTTTCATCAATGTAATATTTTGACTCAATAGACTGGTTTACTGCTTAATAGGTATTCATTCAAAACCTTTCTGAATCACCTTCATTGTATGAAACACTTAATATTATATTACACAAAATATTATAATACTAGCTTTCGCCAGCGGTTTCACCCGCTTTCCCATGGGAACTACTGCGCGTACCTGGTTAAAAAGTAGCCTATAGCCTTCCTCGATAAATGGGCTATCCAACACTGAAATAATTTTTCAAATCGGACGAGTACTTCCTGAGATTAGTGTGTTCAAACAAACAAACAAACAAAAAGTATAGATTTCTAATGGGACAACATCATTTCTTACTTATATTTGTATAAGTATTTCGAATATAATGCTGTTTGCACATCTTTTTTACAGGAAATGAAGAAAAAATACAATTAGTTCTTGAAAGTATTTCAAAGTTCTTAAAGAATGAAAATTATATCAATGAAAATGGTGTAATCGATACTATGGTGTCAAAGACACGGAAATTTGCTCTGTATATTGTTTTAAACTCTGACTTGAAAGCATTGAGAGAAATAGCTGAACTGGAAGGAGTAATTGTAGTCATACAGTCAATACCTGTAATACCACGTTATCTCATGTGTGAGATGTTATGGAACCTATGCATGGAGAATTTTGCATGTGAAATGATCACCTATTGCTATCCTTTACTGGCTGTGGAAATTGCTGGAGCTTTTGTAGAAAACTACAAATATTACAATCCCATTAAAGGACTCAAGAAACTGCACAATTTGTCTGCAGCTTGTTACTCACTCATCTGTAGGCTACATTGTTTTCAATTTGATAATACTGTATTTAATAATTTACTAACAACTAGTTACGAAACTCTACAAAAGTGTTTGAAGTATTTCTCAAGCCCACCAAATAGTCATAGATTGAACATACTAAGCAAAGACGAATTATACACCTATAAAGGAGAATGTCTGGAAACATTTCTAATGTTGATACATGAATGCTTTACCTATTTCACTCAAGAGGTAAACTCTAGTTGTTCCTATGACATCTATAGGTCAACGTACAAAACTGGTTGTTTTAAAGACAATCCTCCCACAAGCAAGGTTTGTGAGTGTCCAAATAATGCAGTATCCGAGTGTGTGAACAACTGTAACATTTTGTTACTAGACGTCTTCCAAGAACTTGTAATGGATGTCAGTGTTGACATATTCTGTGCTTGGAGTGAATTTGAAGTGGATGGTAAAAGCATGCAGCAAGCTATAGGAGAGCTTTGTCACAAAGTCAGAACTGAACTGCTAAACATAAGCAGTGTGGCTGAGCACCCAGTGGTCAGCATGATTCAACAGATGGCTCGGAAACCAGAAGTAATCAGTGATATTATCAACCTGACAGAGACTAATGTAATAGTACAGAACATAAATAGCAATATTGAGGACAAATCATCATGGATACATGCATTAGTCAATAAAGAGCAGCTGTGCCAACACGTGGACCTCATCTCTGTCATAGACACACATATTGACATGTTCGATGAACAGGAATGTTTAAAGTTATACCACATGTTTACTAATTACTCTAAAAACAACACTAATAATAGAGAAATAGTAACAAGAGTGTCAATAAAAATATTCCAACACTGCAGTATTTCAGACAAGCACAAGTTGTTGAAAGAGCATTTTACTGAAAGCCAGTTTCATGACCTAAGTGATGATGAACACTTCCATAGCACATTAACTGAAATGTTCAACAAATTTGTAGCTGTGTCTGATGCAGACTACACAGAAGTGTTGAATGTGTTTCTTCAAAACCCCAGACAGGTCTTCAATAAAATATTTATTTTAGCAGAAGAGAATACCCAACTCACAAACACAATGTTAAAAATAATGCATTTCCTTAAAGATTATGCCAATTATTATTATGTCGCAGAAACAGAGCCTTGCATAATAAGTATAATAAAAAAGAATCTGGATGAGGTTTCTGAATCGGAAGTCAAGCAAATCAATTTAGTGATTTTTTTAAGTGGTTTGAAAAAAAGTGATATTATACCAGGGACTAAATTGCTTCTTCTCATCATTATGCCGCATATGCACAAGGCACTGTTACACAAAGACATTAACAAGATACATGTACAGATTCATCTGCTAAATGAGGCCTATACTATCCATGAGCTGTTGGAGTACAGGGCACCCATGCTGGCTATGTTGAGTCAAGTGTTAGAGGTTGTTCGCTGGGGGAACATCAAGGCGTTTGTCCCAAGAGCTTCATCAACACTGCAGCTCACTTTGAATTTCCAAAAGTCCTTAATAGAAACATATGATAATGTTATACCAAGTAAGTATCAATTGTTTCATGTAGAGTTATGTTGCTGCTTACATATTATTATTAATGTTTTGTTACAGATGATGAAGGCGACTGGTTAAGAATCAGGCTGAAACGGAAAAATATGCAACCACTGAATAATTTTTATTTTAGAAAACTACTAGGAGGGCAAAGTTCAAATTTCTTTCAGTCAGTGAGTGGTATGCATGTTGACAAGGACACTAACCCCAGTGAAATATCCATTTGGGCCACTCAGGTATGGTTTATACTATGATTTCCCTTGATTTGTGCTGCCTGTTTTAAAATGATGAATATTCTGCTGTGCGTAAAGCCCGATTTACACTTCAATAAGTAGGTACAGTAGCGAGGAAACTTGCGTCATCGGCGAGTAAGTGAGTTGTTGACAAAAATGGATCGCGATTTTTTTTGGTGAGTCCAGTGTGAAGTAGCCCTGTCCCTCGCATCTGCCGCGCCCCGCCAACTTAATTGGCCAGCATGTAAATGAGCGAATTTAGTACAGTCCGTAATTTGTATTTAAAAGAACGCGAAATGCGACCAGTCTTCTTCTCGTTCCGCTCGTTTGGAAGCTACTTACAACTTATTACTTAACTGTCTGAGTTCTTAACTCGCTACTGCACTTATTGAAGTGTAAATCGGGTTTAAGTTCTAAAGCTTTTTTACTTGAATAGCATCAAACTGTCTTGCTTGTGGTTATAAAGATACTAGTACCTACTTCTCTCATTCTTCTTTTCTCACTGGTTGGTCCTGTGCCAACCAATCTAACAACCGAGCTTATACCCGCTGATATCCGATTTTGTTTTCTGCGCAGCGACACGCGCGATGTTCCGAGCCGTCATAAAGTTTGGTCCTTTCATTCTTCTTTCTTTTTCCAGATCCTTAGTTCCGGCACGCAGGAGGAATGGTGTGTGGTATGGGACAACTTGACGCGCCATATCGAAGACATCGAAGTCCTGTACATCTTCCACGAGGCATTACGAATGATCGCGAAGGCTGTAGAAAGCACTCGCACAGCTGCAACCAGGGCTTGCTTACTCTATTGCGTACAAAATCTTGTTTACGTAATACGGGTAATTAATCTCATCTCTTATTCCTATTATTAATGCGCTAGTTTGCGTGGATGTGGTGTTTTTTTTAATGTATCTATGTACCTAGTATGTTTTTAATAAGTGTATGGTATTTTGTTTCAGTACAAATTTTTCCAAGGACCGTTAACTGATCGACATGTGGTGAACGCTGCGTTCAGTTTGTCCAAGTTCCTCCAAGAAACAAATAAAGAAGATGTCGAAGAGATTGGATCTCGATTAATGCCATTGTTTGCTTTCTTAGTGGAAAAGAAAAACCTATACACATCTAATGTACCAGGCTATTTCCGAAATACCAATTATTCTGCACTGGTTAATAGAGCGTTTAATATCGAAGAGTCTCAAGAAAATGGAAGCACATAAACATCTATGTTTCCAAAAGCATTTTTTGTAGATCAGAAGTGAGTTACGGGTATAAAAGTCATATATTTGTCGCTGGTTAAAATAAACACACATGCAATATCAATTTATTTATTCTTTCAATAATCACAATAAATCAATAGTTATAACAACCCATATTATTATTTTACTGTCTTTTGAGTATCTTTAAAAACTTTTCCAAATTGTTAGATATGCTATAAATGTGTACACTAATGGTGATCGCACAACTTTTATAATTTAAGAAATCTTTACACAAGCAAGGAGTAAGTGATTCGCGCCGACGCACGTACCAACTCGTTTTTTGTTCGCGTGACCAATTTTGCCACAAAATGTTTCTCGATGTACTTTCAAAAGTTTCAAATGGAAAACGAAATAATATTTCGAAAAACACGAAAACAAAAGAAACACTTTCGGAGTTCAGATAAAAAAAAAAAATTTAAACTTCCCGCTCCAGTCGGAGCTTCAATATTAATACAACATTGTTTATTAATAATTTCCTACATAGAAGTACACTCATTAGGGTCAGCACAAAAGGATGGTCGCAACGACGCATAGCAGTGATTTGATTATAATTCCGATGGTCTATGATTTCCCTGTAGTCGACACCAATTTGTCTGTGCTAACCCTTACGATGTAACTTAGCTACCGATCTTATGGCTTTGTCCTTATACCTAGTTTCAAATTGTACGTATGTAAGTACCGGTGTAACTGTAACGATTACACTAATGTCTAAAATTCGCAGTTTGCTTTATCTTTCCGCAGTGTCCTCCCAGCTCTTTACACATCTGACATAGCTCCTTTGGGTGTTCCCCAACATCATCCTTGTCTTTTTTGTAGTCAGTAGGTTGAAGGTTTCTCTACAAATAAGAAGTAGGTATTAATTAAGTATATAGATTAGGGACCTGTTACCCCCATTCAGATAATCATCATTCAAAGACTAGACGGGTAATGCGTTGTTCTAGGGGAATTCTCACAACTTTGCCGATTGTATCATGTGTTTACAACGCCGATGTCATAGTGCTATTAAGACCCACTTACCCGTACCTATATCAACCGACGGAAGCAATCGTATAGCTTTGACTTGACTAGTAGCGCTAAATCAATACTAATATTATAAAGCTGAAGAGTTTGTTTGTTTGGACGCGCTAATCTCAGGACCTCCGATTTGAAAAATTATTTCAGTGTTACATAGCCCATTTATCGAGGAAGGCTATAGGCTACTTTTTATCCGGGTGCGCCGAATAGTTCCCACGGGAAGCGGGTGAAACCGCTGGCAGAAGCTAGTATGTTATAAATATACCTGTTTTTTCGGAAACACTTGTCTCTTGCATCTTCTACATTGTTGACATTTGTCACGCCAGGTCAGAAGGCTGACCCAAAAGTTACCACAAATGCACTTAAACTCTCNTGCTTGTGGTTATAAAGATACTAGTACCTACTTCTCTCATTCTTCTTTTCTCACTGGTTGGTCCTGTGCCAACCAATCTAACAACCGAGCTTATACCCGCTGATATCCGATTTTGTTTTCTGCGCAGCGACACGCGCGATGTTCCGAGCCGTCATAAAGTTTGGTCCTTTCATTCTTCTTTCTTTTTCCAGATCCTTAGTTCCGGCACGCAGGAGGAATGGTGTGTGGTATGGGACAACTTGACGCGCCATATCGAAGACATCGAAGTCCTGTACATCTTCCACGAGGCATTACGAATGATCGCGAAGGCTGTAGAAAGCACTCGCACAGCTGCAACCAGGGCTTGCTTACTCTATTGCGTACAAAATCTTGTTTACGTAATACGGGTAATTAATCTCATCTCTTATTCCTATTATTAATGCGCTAGTTTGCGTGGATGTGGTGTTTTTTTTAATGTATCTATGTACCTAGTATGTTTTTAATAAGTGTATGGTATTTTGTTTCAGTACAAATTTTTCCAAGGACCGTTAACTGATCGACATGTGGTGAACGCTGCGTTCAGTTTGTCCAAGTTCCTCCAAGAAACAAATAAAGAAGATGTCGAAGAGATTGGATCTCGATTAATGCCATTGTTTGCTTTCTTAGTGGAAAAGAAAAACCTATACACATCTAATGTACCAGGCTATTTCCGAAATACCAATTATTCTGCACTGGTTAATAGAGCGTTTAATATCGAAGAGTCTCAAGAAAATGGAAGCACATAAACATCTATGTTTCCAAAAGCATTTTTTGTAGATCAGAAGTGAGTTACGGGTATAAAAGTCATATATTTGTCGCTGGTTAAAATAAACACACATGCAATATCAATTTATTTATTCTTTCAATAATCACAATAAATCAATAGTTATAACAACCCATATTATTATTTTACTGTCTTTTGAGTATCTTTAAAAACTTTTCCAAATTGTTAGATATGCTATAAATGTGTACACTAATGGTGATCGCACAACTTTTATAATTTAAGAAATCTTTACACAAGCAAGGAGTAAGTGATTCGCGCCGACGCACGTACCAACTCGTTTTTTGTTCGCGTGACCAATTTTGCCACAAAATGTTTCTCGATGTACTTTCAAAAGTTTCAAATGGAAAACGAAATAATATTTCGAAAAACACGAAAACAAAAGAAACACTTTCGGAGTTCAGATAAAAAAAAAAAATTTAAACTTCCCGCTCCAGTCGGAGCTTCAATATTAATACAACATTGTTTATTAATAATTTCCTACATAGAAGTACACTCATTAGGGTCAGCACAAAAGGATGGTCGCAACGACGCATAGCAGTGATTTGATTATAATTCCGATGGTCTATGATTTCCCTGTAGTCGACACCAATTTGTCTGTGCTAACCCTTACGATGTAACTTAGCTACCGATCTTATGGCTTTGTCCTTATACCTAGTTTCAAATTGTACGTATGTAAGTACCGGTGTAACTGTAACGATTACACTAATGTCTAAAATTCGCAGTTTGCTTTATCTTTCCGCAGTGTCCTCCCAGCTCTTTACACATCTGACATAGCTCCTTTGGGTGTTCCCCAACATCATCCTTGTCTTTTTTGTAGTCAGTAGGTTGAAGGTTTCTCTACAAATAAGAAGTAGGTATTAATTAAGTATATAGATTAGGGACCTGTTACCCCCATTCAGATAATCATCATTCAAAGACTAGACGGGTAATGCGTTGTTCTAGGGGAATTCTCACAACTTTGCCGATTGTATCATGTGTTTACAACGCCGATGTCATAGTGCTATTAAGACCCACTTACCCGTACCTATATCAACCGACGGAAGCAATCGTATAGCTTTGACTTGACTAGTAGCGCTAAATCAATACTAATATTATAAAGCTGAAGAGTTTGTTTGTTTGGACGCGCTAATCTCAGGACCTCCGATTTGAAAAATTATTTCAGTGTTACATAGCCCATTTATCGAGGAAGGCTATAGGCTACTTTTTATCCGGGTGCGCCGAATAGTTCCCACGGGAAGCGGGTGAAACCGCTGGCAGAAGCTAGTATGTTATAAATATACCTGTTTTTTCGGAAACACTTGTCTCTTGCATCTTCTACATTGTTGACATTTGTCACGCCAGGTCAGAAGGCTGACCCAAAAGTTACCACAAATGCACTTAAACTCTCCGTATAAGGCTTCAGGCTTGGACTGGAATGGAGAGTAAAATCTTAAAATACGTACCTAATTTTTTTTTAATACATAGATATTTCGATTGGTGTACCTACTGTAGGTACACAATAGGGGAAGGTTAATGTTCGACTGGTAAAATTTTAAAGATTCGTATACTTACGTCGACAGTCTGCACTTAATACATTAGTTTTGATAAATTAGTAAAACTTGTATAAATATGTATAATACTCACACTGACTACAGCCCGACCATATGGTACAGATATTTCTCGTCTGACAGGGGCAGCTGGCTGAAAATATAGTTTTCTACTTAAAATGAAGTTCACACAACTTACTACACACAGTACACACAGACTGTCTCATGTGCCCAGTAATCACGAACGCTACTACTTGAATATAAAGTTCTGGGTTCGATTCAGTGTCAGTTGTCAAATTCGCTAAGTGTAAGGTATGTCGTTCCTTACTTTATTAATTACAAACTAACTCGTGCAAGTTTTACAATTATACTTACAATGAATAAAAAAATATAAAAACAAAATCTACTTATTCTTCTATACATGTTCTATACTAATTTAATAAAGAGGAAACATTTTTTGTTTGTTTGTACCCTAAATGCTCCGAAACTACTGAAGAGATTTTAAAAAATCTTTCACTGTTGGGAAGCTGGACTATCCCCGAGAAACATAATATAGGCTATATTTGAAACTACAGGGTAACAACTTTAATGCAACTTTAAAGTACAGACAACAGCAGGTGACGGTACCCGAATCTGTCAAATTTTACCTAGGTACCTCTATTGTGATAAGGTTGAAAATCTATTGCAGTAATTTTACAGATTGTGGTAATTTGATGTGCTGTCGTCTGTACCTACTCACACAGTACCTTGGCGTAGGAATAAGGAGTAGAGAAGCTCTGTACTCTCGGTGCGGCACGCGGCGCAGGCGCAGTTCTCGCGTAGTTCACAGGATAGGGACGATAGGGTCGATGCTCCGATGCCGCCACCCTCGGCGACGGCACGTACACAGTGTTATCATCGTCCTAAAAATTATTAAAAAAATGTATTTCTCGAGATAGGGTATGTTACTAGTCGCATTCACAAGGGTAGAAAAAGCAGATGTTAGACACACGTTACTGAATTTATTGTTTTCCAAACTTACAACATTTCTCAAAATAAAGTCAACAAACTAAAGGCGATAGGCAGACCGAAATTATTAAAAAAATATGTTGTGTAGGTAAATATGATTTAATTGTCAATGGTACCTATCTAGTCATAGGATTTTACAAACACAGCTTAGAAATGGATAAGGTAAACAAAATGTTACTCACATCACATGAAAAGCAACCTCCCATTTTTATACTTACTGTTTTTCTTTCACAGTGGGTACAATAAAAAACAAACCACTTTTGCGCCTAAATTAATTTTCACTTAATATAAAAAATTTATGCAACACTCCCATTGAGTAAATAGTAGGCAGACCGGAAGTAGTAAACAGCGCTAGAAATTAGGTGTAAGTACTAGAACGCAGAACTTAATGTCGACCACTGACTTGAATTTTCTATCAATGATCAATTTTAAGTAGTAGTACCCTCATAAAAGGAACAAAATGATATTAAAATTACGCACACACTGAATGCCGGTCAGCTTACGCGACAAAACACTTATTAACCTACAGAACTCAATTTCAGTTATTTATAGACTTCGGCGCATACGGCCAAGTGATAAGAAATGCATCAATTTATGATCTCCGGTCTATGAAAAAGGATTTACCGAGATAAAGACTTATTGCGCTCAAAAGTTTATACTTACTGCAATTATGAAAATCCCCTACTGTCTAGAACAGTGTTACCATGTAAAAAAACTACTTGCTGTAAGTGGAAAATCTAGCAAAATTATAATAAATAAATAACATTATAATAAACCGAAATTAGCCTCTTCTAATAAAGATAATGTATGTACGTACCTACGAGCAATCGCTTTACAAAAATAGGTAGTGGCAGTTACAAGTTCAAAAGTTTATTTGAATACAAACTATTTGAATTTGTTTTTAATTTGCCATAATTTGTCCTCGATAAATATGCTATCGGCTCATACATATAGGACTAGGTACCACCAAATGTTTTTTATCGTGCCTTCTGAGATCAGCGGCTCAGCGCATGCAACAGCACAAACAATATCTTCATCATAATCAATCAGATGTTAGCTATTCGACGCCGACGCCTCGCGCATGGGTTGTGTTTTGTTTATTCATGTGACTATCTTGAAGTCACTAGTAGATAGCCAACTTGAGACAACCAGTCACTAGTGTCACACAAGAACTGTAGGTAAAGGTAATATGGTAGTTGCTCCCTAACGGATCTTCCACCTTTGTTTTAGATAGTAAGACATTTATCCGGTCTCTGGTGTTTTAAATAGTCTGTGAAAAATGACCCGTGTAATTAACGTCAGCAGAGTGTTGTTACATATTATATCTATAGATAGCTAGCAACACACGAGACCCTGTAATGGTCATGGCACATTGTACCGGCACGGTCACGGCACAGCAAATAACGTGTCATTTAAATTTGAACACTAAATTGTATGACGTATGATATATTTCATAACAACGTGAGTTGTTAGATAGGAAACCGCGCGCTGACAGCCCGCCGTTGGCTTTTTTGTATTGACGTTATGAAATATATCATACGTCATACAATTTAATGTTCAAATTTAAATGACACGTTATTGGCTGTGCCATGACCGTGCCGGTACAATGTGCCATGACGTTAAGACTAACTGCTTGCCGCGACACGACTATGTAGGTACTTACATACTTACATACGACTAGTATGCCATAAGTAGTTACTTGATTACATCCCCGTTTAGATATTATAGTGCCCATAATTACTAATCTGTTTTAGACATAAGTACATTTTCTTCGTGGAATGGTGTATTTAACACATAGTTACACTACAAAAATAGTTTCATTTAGTACCTATACAACCTACCCGTATTTATGCTCACCCAGCCGTAGTCAATGGTGATGTCTGATGGTGTAAAAATTGTCAGTTTAAATTCAAGTAACAATGTTTCTTTATATAGTTTCGTTTTGTAGCTGTGATGAACCAGAACTCAAATCTAATTTAAACGACGACACGTTTCCCAGTTCTGATCAAATTTGGGGAATGATAGGAACTATATTAGCAACAGTTGCGTGTTGGGTTGTGTATACAAAGGTATGATAACAAACCGTACATTTTTAGTGACCGCCAGTAATAACAACTATATTATTATCAAATCTTCCATTTCACTGAACTCTACTCAGCACATATTATTGTGCATAGCAAATCAGATTTCGACACGCTGACTGCGAGTAACTCGATCTATTGTGTCTTTATTGTTTCCAGGTAAGGTTCGGCAGAAAAAGGTATCAAGAACATCACAATATCGTGCATAGCAAACCAAGATTCACGGGTGTACGCAGAGGACACATGTGATAATAAGCCAAATTAAACCAATTATTACTTTATAGAAATATATCTTTATTCTTAAAAATAATATGGCTTATTTTCCTAAAATATAAATGTCGATTATATAAAATTTATACTATATAGGCAATCTTACTACCCAAAAACCACCAACAATAATAAAAATGAAAAACAACATAATAATGTAGATAGGAATTACAATTCAGTTAATAAGTGTCGTTTAACAGGAACATTGTGTCTTTTGCATATTTCTTGCAGTCTTGCAAAAGATACTTATATTCATCTTCTACTTGACCTCTCTTCAGTAAGAATACTAATATATACTGATATGGAAACACTGGAACGTTGTGGCGTGCGAAAAACCGGAGTTTAACTCGTTCAATAATTTTCATATCGACAAAACAGTAATCAGCTGTGCAGCAACTTCCTGGGGTCCTGTGAATAGATATTATGTGTATTAATAGTTTAACTCAAGAAAATATCGAAACAATTTATGCTTAAAAATTAGTTTTTATGCTTAAAAATAATATCAAAGGATGCTTTGCTAAGGCTAAGACGGCTTGTTACGAGCACTATTTATATTCATAAGTATTTAGGGTAACTAAAAATTTTAAATTGTAGGAAACAGCAAAAATAATTTACCTTGGATCATATGTAACAGGCTTTGCTTTTAAAGTCTTGAATATCATCTGATAATATTGCCGGTACTTCCTCTTCATGATCAGAACAATTTGTTTTCCCTCAAAAGGGAATTTAGCACTTAGAGCATCAAGTTCTAAGTGCCAGAAAACTGCCGCTTTCGCTACTTCCACGCTGGTTGTATCAATCTCCAGTATTTTGGGGTGTTTGAGCCACTCATACAGATATTCCTGTAATATAAATAAAGTGCCAGTTGTAATTTCTCTTCATATCCATGTCTATGTGTGATAGATACTGTACAAGTTGTATTATAGTTCTCCTCCCCAAACGTTTTGTCGTAACGGAGGGTTGCGCGAGTCACTGCGCAGAAACCAATTCTAGGTATAGCAGGTGGAAGGAGACATACGCGTGGACTTGTACTCGGAATTTAGCTTCGGAAGTTTTACAAGAATTGAAGCTATATTCGATACATATCGTAATATCTGATATAGCTATTGTAAAAGTCACATACGTAGAAATAAATGATACAAAAACAAACCTGTAAGAACTTCTTGCATCTAAAACTGTCGTAAATAAAGTTGACGTGAATCAACCATTTCCCAGTAGCGAGGGCGCACACCATCATCCCCGTAAAAGTATCATCTGGCAATACTGCCACAAAATGTGTTGCCAACATCTCCATTTTTGTATTTTCTGCCACTACTCCGCCTAATTCATTTATCATCGCAGCGATTCTCTCTCGGTTCTATGAAAAAAAATGTTTGTACAGACTTACGAGTCGTAATGTACGAGTCGTCGGTGTCACGTGCACAGGGACTATAGTTCCAATACTATTATCCGCAAAAGAGCGGCGGGAATTGACACGCGGGTCTTGCGTGTCCATTCCCGTCTCACGGTGCTATCAAAAGTAGGTGTACACATAACTGGCTATGCGATTGTACGAAACTTTAGAGTAAAAAAAAACATAAAAAGTAGTTTGTTTCTTATTTAGAACTACAAAAAAAACGGGAAAAGTGGTGGGCATATTATTTTTCACATTTTAGTAACTTATGTAGGNTCCCCGTTTAGATATTATAGTGCCCATAATTACTAATCTGTTTTAGACATAAGTACATTTTCTTCGTGGAATGGTGTATTTAACACATAGTTACACTACAAAAATAGTTTCATTTAGTACCTATACAACCTACCCGTATTTATGCTCACCCAGCCGTAGTCAATGGTGATGTCTGATGGTGTAAAAATTGTCAGTTTAAATTCAAGTAACAATGTTTCTTTATATAGTTTCGTTTTGTAGCTGTGATGAACCAGAACTCAAATCTAATTTAAACGACGACACGTTTCCCAGTTCTGATCAAATTTGGGGAATGATAGGAACTATATTAGCAACAGTTGCGTGTTGGGTTGTGTATACAAAGGTATGATAACAAACCGTACATTTTTAGTGACCGCCAGTAATAACAACTATATTATTATCAAATCTTCCATTTCACTGAACTCTACTCAGCACATATTATTGTGCATAGCAAATCAGATTTCGACACGCTGACTGCGAGTAACTCGATCTATTGTGTCTTTATTGTTTCCAGGTAAGGTTCGGCAGAAAAAGGTATCAAGAACATCACAATATCGTGCATAGCAAACCAAGATTCACGGGTGTACGCAGAGGACACATGTGATAATAAGCCAAATTAAACCAATTATTACTTTATAGAAATATATCTTTATTCTTAAAAATAATATGGCTTATTTTCCTAAAATATAAATGTCGATTATATAAAATTTATACTATATAGGCAATCTTACTACCCAAAAACCACCAACAATAATAAAAATGAAAAACAACATAATAATGTAGATAGGAATTACAATTCAGTTAATAAGTGTCGTTTAACAGGAACATTGTGTCTTTTGCATATTTCTTGCAGTCTTGCAAAAGATACTTATATTCATCTTCTACTTGACCTCTCTTCAGTAAGAATACTAATATATACTGATATGGAAACACTGGAACGTTGTGGCGTGCGAAAAACCGGAGTTTAACTCGTTCAATAATTTTCATATCGACAAAACAGTAATCAGCTGTGCAGCAACTTCCTGGGGTCCTGTGAATAGATATTATGTGTATTAATAGTTTAACTCAAGAAAATATCGAAACAATTTATGCTTAAAAATTAGTTTTTATGCTTAAAAATAATATCAAAGGATGCTTTGCTAAGGCTAAGACGGCTTGTTACGAGCACTATTTATATTCATAAGTATTTAGGGTAACTAAAAATTTTAAATTGTAGGAAACAGCAAAAATAATTTACCTTGGATCATATGTAACAGGCTTTGCTTTTAAAGTCTTGAATATCATCTGATAATATTGCCGGTACTTCCTCTTCATGATCAGAACAATTTGTTTTCCCTCAAAAGGGAATTTAGCACTTAGAGCATCAAGTTCTAAGTGCCAGAAAACTGCCGCTTTCGCTACTTCCACGCTGGTTGTATCAATCTCCAGTATTTTGGGGTGTTTGAGCCACTCATACAGATATTCCTGTAATATAAATAAAGTGCCAGTTGTAATTTCTCTTCATATCCATGTCTATGTGTGATAGATACTGTACAAGTTGTATTATAGTTCTCCTCCCCAAACGTTTTGTCGTAACGGAGGGTTGCGCGAGTCACTGCGCAGAAACCAATTCTAGGTATAGCAGGTGGAAGGAGACATACGCGTGGACTTGTACTCGGAATTTAGCTTCGGAAGTTTTACAAGAATTGAAGCTATATTCGATACATATCGTAATATCTGATATAGCTATTGTAAAAGTCACATACGTAGAAATAAATGATACAAAAACAAACCTGTAAGAACTTCTTGCATCTAAAACTGTCGTAAATAAAGTTGACGTGAATCAACCATTTCCCAGTAGCGAGGGCGCACACCATCATCCCCGTAAAAGTATCATCTGGCAATACTGCCACAAAATGTGTTGCCAACATCTCCATTTTTGTATTTTCTGCCACTACTCCGCCTAATTCATTTATCATCGCAGCGATTCTCTCTCGGTTCTATGAAAAAAAATGTTTGTACAGACTTACGAGTCGTAATGTACGAGTCGTCGGTGTCACGTGCACAGGGACTATAGTTCCAATACTATTATCCGCAAAAGAGCGGCGGGAATTGACACGCGGGTCTTGCGTGTCCATTCCCGTCTCACGGTGCTATCAAAAGTAGGTGTACACATAACTGGCTATGCGATTGTACGAAACTTTAGAGTAAAAAAAAACATAAAAAGTAGTTTGTTTCTTATTTAGAACTACAAAAAAAACGGGAAAAGTGGTGGGCATATTATTTTTCACATTTTAGTAACTTATGTAGGGGTTAACCCTTTAACCGCCAGAGTCGGATTTATCCGACAAACGAATTCGGGCTTATTCCGCCAGAGTCGGATTTTTCCGACAAAAAACCCTGTGTTTTTTATTTCAATTTCTGAACGTATTACGATGTTTAAGCCTAAAAAACATTTTTTTTTCGAATGTTAAATTTCACGTGCCTGGCGCTGGGGGCACGCCAACTGAAAAAAGCTTGGCGGTTAAAGGGTTAAAGCCTGCGTGAAGTTTATGTTTCATACTTACATTAATGCTCTCTGAGAGCATAAAAACTTTCTTCTCACAAGCACAAATCAAATTCTGTTTGAGCTTCCATGACTCTTCGGATGTCCCGCTAGGAGAATGATAGTCACTATCTGTAACAGAACAAAGTTAAATAATCTTAGTTGTTGTCTTGTTAGTGTTTTCTTATAAACATTAATTACAACATTTTATCTCTTAGATTTTTGTATGTATAGTCAGTGCAATATTCTTCTCTACATATAATTAAACATTTATTTCACCTGAGGTCATTTCAGACAAACTGGCTTTAATTTTAGTGGACACCTGCATCTTCCCCTTTATTGGGCTGTAACTGGAGGCTTTCTTCTTAAGTTTGTAGTTCTGAATGTACTTCTGAAAGGGCAGGTAGTTGGCTGTCTTCTCTTTGCCACTTTCTATCAATTTTCGGAAACTCACTTTTTTGGGTGTACTCTGCCTACTGAAAGTTCTGTGAACATTATTTAAATTCAATATTAATTTTATATCATAACATGGCTTGCTTTACAATACACACTGGTAGACAAATATTTGAAATTACATAAATATTTACTGGTGTTTCAATAATTGTAAAAACTTGTTCAAATCTGTATAACATACAAGTTAAATGTAATTCCAAAAAATTAGGAACATATAAATGTAAAAGTTATTCCCCATAGTATAATAAGTAAATGCAGTGGTTTATTTCAACTACTATAAGAGAAAGATGGAAGAGTAAAATTGTGACTTATATCAAAAGTTGTTTGGAGCAACAAAGCATAGTGTCCCATTAGGTAAAGCATGAAGTAATTAGTAACAATATACAACTGAAATTTACTTAGGCAGATCCCAGACATGCCAATATTCAATTTGTAACTCACTCATTCCCCAACTTTGAGAGGAAAGTTTTAAAGGGACTTGAAGTGGGAGTTTGTTTTTCTTCAACTTTTTTGCAATCAATTTCTTGATAAATATCCTCAACAGACCAACCTATTTGTCGCCTCACAGTCTTCGGTTTTCTAGTCTTTTCTAACGATGGCACAAAATCCACACAATCCTCTCCTGGGTCAATGAAACCGGCCTTGTAATGTACAACAGTCTCCTTCGAAGTTACTTTAAAGTGTTCAGCCTTAAGATGTTCTAAGTATGCTAATTTTTCAGTATATATGTCATGGCAAACTGGACAGACATAATGGTGCAGCTTCACATTGGTGGTGCACCTATTAAAATGTATGACATAGTTGTCATACTGATCAAATTTTTCATCACAAAGTACACAAGTGACATCCATATCCTCAGGTATATCAGGCAGTGGCTGTGTTGCTCGCGGGGGAAGAGATTGGGTGGCTCTGACTGGTTGCTCATTAACCACAACATCAGATGCCACAAGAGTTTCATTGCTGCTTGATCTTTGAAGTTGATTTTGCTCTATAGTACATGTAGTCCGACAAGTGTGTGTGCCCAACTTGCTGTAGGACTCATTGCAACCTCCGCATTTAATGGAATCAACATCACTGTCAGTCTCATCACTTATTTCATGGAAAATGCTGCTGTTGCTGTCCATATTGTCTTTGAAAAAGTTTTGATCATTGTCTCCTTCAGCAGAAACATATTCTTCCATGCTACCATCATGCATATGGAACTCTTTAGTGAAGAAGTCATTGTAGTCACTCACAGAAGGCTTGTTTATGTTGGTCTCTGATAACATGAAATAACTCATGAAAATATAAACAAGGTCAGTAATATAATATTAAACTTGCTAACTAGCTTCTGGGTACCTACCTGGACATTTTCTTATCAAGTTGTCGATTCTTTCACATTGTTGCTTAAATAAATAAGCAGTGCTCAGATTCTCTATACATGAGGAGCAAACGCGATCTGATAATCCGTCACCTTCATATATCTAGGGAATAATCAAAAACGTTGGTTTATTACACATACAAAACAGAACATCATGTCTCGGTAGGCACGCGTAAGACGCTCTCGCAATAAGTACTTACTTGGATATTCGTAAAAGACATCACCATATCAGATAATTTAATACATTCATCTTGTTCGAATATTGAACAAAAATCGCCGAGTTTCAAGCACAGTCTACATTTATGAAAACGGGAATCCATTTTCTATGAATAAACTTTTAGTTCAAAGTACCATTGCCATTGCCCAATATTTACATTTAATTGACACCTTCAAACGGTGCTTGGAGTGCACACGTTTGGCATTAAAATAGTGATAAAACAAGAATTGGTGAAACGAAGCCAATAACGGCCTCGTCTTTTTGAATTTGACATACACAAGTGACAAGGAAATAAGGAAGCAACTCAAGCAACAAATTATTCAATGACGTTGACATCTTTTAGTGATGTGCACCACATCACTAAAACATAACCCTTCGGCAAGATCAAGCAATCAATATAAAGGGGTAAAGAAGCAAAGATGACCATCTCTACTTCTACAGATTTAAGAAAAACATGAAAAACCTGTATCTTTCAAGATATACATTTCTCAAGATATTTTTTTACTGTTCTGATGAAATTACGCAATATTTACTATATAGAATTAATATCGAAGATTGGGTACTATCAATCTCCAGCCAAAGGCTGATGATGAGTAGATGAAACGTTGGTTACAAAATACCGTTACTACCCATAAAACGACAATAGGAACCAAGACGACTTCTAAAATCCTGCAAGAAGAGCACTAGAAAGGCACTTTTAATAATTTACATTCTTTTTGACACTCCTTTATCAAATCTGTAATTTACAAAACTGTTTATTGCACTCGTTCATTATACTGCCCAATTGAATTGATCGTCTAAGTAGTGTCTAAGTCAACCCTTTCTCTACATTTTAATTTCTTGTCTGTTTTAGTTCTCTTTGGTTTTTTCGTATTGACATTGACACTTTTTTTGACTTTGACAGCTACTGTGACAACCATGTGATGTTATTGTTATGGTTTCGGTTCATTAATTTTATTATAATTTATTTAACTATTGTAAACTAATAAACTTTTCCTACAACTGGTTCCACCGCGTGTTCTAAACTTAGCTCACTGCTCACACTGCACAGTAAAAATGCAACCGGAACTACATGTCCATCCAAACATTTATACAAAACCTTTCCCAAAGTTTGATCGTCCTATGGTTATTGGTTACATTGGTCTCGAGAATCTTAAATATGCACGGCGTCTTTGTAACGAAAGAGTGAATTACGACTTAAATCTTCACTTAGATAGGGCTATCCATCATCCACCAGACCGGGATGTGAAGCTAATAAACCTGCAAAAGTTCTTATTAGAACATGAACATCGTTTAAAATTTCCTGCAGAGAACAGCTTAGATAGGTCAATTTTTTTTTGTTACCGCGGCTTAATGACTTGTGTAGCATGTACCCCATTTGAAAACAGAGAGCCTTGGAAAATTGTTGCTATACTACACAAAGGAAATATTTACTTATGTGCACGGGATACAGAAGAAAAAATTAGCAGAAGGTTAAATATGACTGAAAGAGATAAACAATTTACTTCATGGGGTTACAAATTTGAACAGTTTCTTTTATCAGGTAAAACCACTCATGACTTATTTTTGTCTTGAAATTCAATATTTATTAAGTGTTCAAGCATGTGAAGAGAGAACATCATGAGAGAACATCATCATCATCAATTTTGGCAAAAAGCTCAAAATTCTTTGACAACATTTTTATTTATCAGTATTATTGTTAAAAATATTATGAAATACATATATTTAAAACAATTTCAGATGAGCCAGATTCAGAGCCAAATCCTGATGAACCTGTAGATGAGACAAAAGAATTCTCATTAGTTTTCACGACACACTTGAATCGTCACACAATAGTGTATGGTGCCGAAATGGATGGCATCAGATGTGACAAAGCTGCAGTCACCAAACCACCCACAGAACTGGGACCAGAAGCCATTGTAAAATATTTATCAGACAAGGAATTTGTTGAATTGAAAACCAATAGACATATAGAACATCCTAAGCAAGAAAACAGTTTTAGGTTTGTATTTTTGTAAGTTAGAGCAGAGTATATGGGAGAGTTTAAATGAAGGCATGAAGCTTTATGAGGATGCATTACTACCAGTCATCTTGAAATCTTAGGTTTTGAATAGTATCAGAATATTGTTTTGTCTGATAGCAACTTCAAGCCTGAAAAGTAATAAATATTTAGAAGCTTCTAGCTAGAACTGCATTCTTTGAGTGTAAAATAATATATTTTTATCAAATTTCATTTAAATTAATTTATAGGAGTTCTTGATAATTTATATAAAAATATTTACAGGAGATTTAAAGCAAAGAAGTGGTGGTGTCAGTCATTTCTAGCCGGAATAGACACAATAGTATGTGGATACAGAAATGATAATGGTATTGTGGAGGAATTAAAAAAATGGAATGTCAGAGATTTAGTGAAGATTTCTCAGGTGAGGGGACTAAAGCGCAATTTATAATTGTATTCAAAAAACAACAACTTTCTGAAACAAAAATACTCACTTTTTCTTGACATAGTACAAATGTTTCACTCAGTCAGTCCCAAATTATAATTTTTACTTGAGCACATAAGTTTATATGGACATACTTACTATTCGAAAATAATATTCATTATTATATTTCCAGAGATTTTGGAATCCTGATGTGTGCTTTAACTTCTTGGATACTTTCCTTATATATGTGAAGAGATGCTTAGCAAGAGAAATAAAGCACAAACATGGGGAGAAATATTTGAACAGACTTCAAGAACTGCCAATGATCAGCTTAATGTTTGAGTGGAGTCCTGGTATGCCTGTCCATGTAGCACAAAATTATTCACATCAAGATGATCCAATACTATTTCCCTGGTTTATAGATAATTATGGTAAGGTAAATAGTAATGTTGTATAGTGTAGAGTATACCTTCAATCCTCCAATTGTTATTGTAAAAAAGTAAAAAGTTTACAACAAATATTAACGGCTTTATCATACTAGTGGATTACGAGCGGACTCTGAGCGGAGCGAATACGTCAGACACACAACGGACACGCCGCGAAGTCGTTGCGAACGGGCAACGGGTTAGCAGCGAACAGAAAAGTGGATGCCATTACGTGCGTATTGTATTCGCTGTGCGCCCGGTCCGCTCCGCATGCGGTCGCAATCCGCTAGTATAATAAGGCCCTTTTGGATAGAGTTCGAAACATTATTTGTTAAGTTTGTAACAATAAATATAAGCTAAAAATGTTAATGTTACCTTATTTGAATTACCTCGTTGGTCTAGTGGTCGTAACCGCCAATGCTGTGCACGAAGGCCTGGGTTCGACTCCCGGGTCGGGCCGTAATCGCATTATGGGTTTTTAGGGTTCCGTACCCAAAGGGTAAAAACGGAACCCTATTACTAAGACTTCGTTGTCTGTCTGTCTGTCTGTCTGTCTCCACGCTGTATCTCATTAACCGTGATAGCTAGAAAGCTGAAATTTTCACAAATGATGTATTTTCGTTGCCGCTATAACAACAAATACTAAAAATTTTTAAAAGTTATATATTAAGGGGGGTCCCCATACAATAATAAAGACAGTGCAATTTGAATACAACGCCATCTGTTACTCAAGCGTGGAACTACAGCTTGGTACGGAACCCTTCGCGCGCGAGTCCAACTCGCACTTGGCCGGTTTTTTTAGACACTTTCACACAGCAGCTCGGAACTTGGAAGTTTGTTGTGTTACAATTGTGTCTGGAAGGGCACGTAAAGCTACGTCAAAATATTGTGCGTTTGCTTTAATATGGAGCAACTATATTCAAAAATATAAGAAATAACAATGTTATGAAAAATTGGAAAAGGAGGAAAAGTGACCTTGAATCTTCTGCAGGGTACCTCGCGACTCGGGATATCCTCAACTGTTGCTTTTTTTATTTTACCATGATTACCTTTATGTATTACTAGCTTCTGCCAGCGACTTCGCCCGCTTCCCGAGGGAACTATTTCCCGTACCCGGATAAAAAGTAGCCTATGTTGTTCCTGAGGGTCTATTCTATCTCTGTAAGTACCAAATTTCTTCAAAATTGGCTCACTGGTTTAGGCGTGAAAGCGTAACAGACAGACAGGCAGACAGTTACTTTCGCATTTAAAATATTAGTAGGGATAGTATATATGGTACAATGGATTTTTATATTTGATACATGAAATGTTGTTTTTAAGCCACTGTGTTGCAAGTCTATTAAAAACGGAATCATTTATATTTTTATATTTTACCTATATCAATACCCTTTGCAACTTCTATCGAATATTGATACGGAAGACAGACAAACTTATGACAATAAATAGGAAAAAAGGGGTTCAAATAAAAAAATGGCAACTACTATCGTACCATTTATTATCACTGCATAGCAAATGGTGTAAATCAACATCCATAAAAGACTAATCAACAACATGGATATTTTCACTTACAACTAGATATGCTTAATATAACTAATATGTATTTTATTAATACATTTTATAAAAATATTTAGAAAATAAAAACAATAATTAACAGAACAACATAGTCGTAATAAAATTAAATGGTGTCATGTATTAATACGTGTCAACCAATGTTAATGCTGTATTTAACTAACAATGATTTATTTTAGCAATAAACCTCGTAATGTGACTGATTGGTACTTTTATACAAAACAAAATATGTATAAGTAATTCAATTTTAACAAATATTCCTAAAAGAAATCATAGTTATCAATGTTAGAAATATACCATCTAATATATGTATTAATTTTAATCATAAGGTGTAAAAAAGTTCATTTTGAATCTTTGATTTTATAATACATTGTAAAATTGAAATATACATAAAAATATACAATCATGATAAAATTCATTTCATATTCTAAGCTTGAAAGAAAATTTCCTGTACACAATTTACATCTTCAACATCTCGTTTTGTTGTTGATTAAAGACATCAAATTCGAATAATAACTATCTACAGGTACAAATTAATATTTAACCAAATGTCTCCTATACTTATATATTCAATCCAAATATAAGTGCCAACAAATGTTTATGCTACTACCATCAAACCATTTTCTATTATAAAAGTATCTAAACATTGTTCAATTTCATTTTTGTATAGAATAGTTCATTATAATTCTGTATAGTGTCTGCATGAAAAGTTATAAATACAATTTTGAAATAATTTAACAGACGTAATAAGGATTCGTTTGCAATGTAGGCGATGTCAATAGCATTGTTCAAAAGTTATGTAATTGATTCGAAGTAGTGCTAAAAAGCGCTACTGTAACAAAGTAGTCAACATGAAAAATCAGTACGAAAGTTCTGGCAAAAGACATGCGATACCCAATTCGAGTTTGCATTCATAGACTTGGTACTGATGAATAAATATAAACACACTTATAAGTGCGATGAATCCAAATCTCATTGTAAATTAAATCGTCAAAATAAATCAAATGTAATATTTATATATCCGTAAAAAAGAGGCATGACGTTATTATTTTATAATTATGTATGGGGGATTATTTACGATTTATTGAATTCCTATTTTAATTATTTTTTCTTCATAAAAACATATTTAATATTTTATTCACACCACTTAATTTCCGTGGGTTGATTCCGTTAATAGAAAATACATAGATTTAAAATAATTATATATCATTTAATACATTACAAGTTACATCGGTGTGGATATTTCGTTAAAGTGATGTTAATCAACGTCTTACGCGATTATAATTATTATATTATGCACACAATTTGCAATATGTATAGCGATTCCGAAGGAATTATATATAATGATTATACAAATCGGGATATATGAACAGAGTACATGTAAAAGTTACGATTCAAGAGACGTGAATTAAATCACAACACACAATGAGAAGATAATTACCATACTAATAAACACATAATAATTCCTTTCATTACACATTGTCATTTTAACGTGCACATATATCTTGACATCTATAATTACTAAGATGAAATGATTGATCTGATGATAGTGGACTCATCAAGCAACGGTAAGCAGACATGAAACTAACTGTTGTTAGTGTCGAGTGTCAATCTTAATGTGGCCGACAATCTGATGAATGTATGAAACAATGAGGAATGGAATAAACATTGAATGTATTTACAAAGTGCTCCAACGTCTTAAACTTACGAGAGAAGAGCCTTAACAAAATGTACAACTTAATTGTAATTAGGTACTAGTCGATTTTGGTAAGTTGTACCAAATTGGAATAACACTGATCTGATCACTGAGGTTATTCGTTGCGTACATGTACTCCTCGAGACGAAGTGATCATGACAAGTTATTTCTTTGTGTTGAAAATATTCTACAAACTTTAAACAGTCTTCGGTTTAACTTACATATACCTAGGTATATCCCTGTCGAATCAGTGTTTTGTACTAGCGTTATAACAAACCAACTACTAAGCTTTGAATGGACATTTTAAGACCTATAAGCATTCGCTGTTGAGGCACAAGTTGAGGAAAATTAAATTTTAATAGAGATTATCTCATTCATACGGTACATAGTTGAGTTTGAAACAATACTTAAGATACAAACTATAACGAAATACTCAACAATTTTGCTAGGCCATACAAGACAGTATTTATTAAGTTTTGAACTTGAAAATATGTAAGAAGCCGGTCTTATGGCGAAACTACCATTTAATAGTCGTTTTGTTGTGTGAAAGTGTGAACTTTATGTGCACAATAATAAAAATATTACACCTAGCTACAATGTTATCTCTTGCATTTCACATACCATATTCTAATGTAGCATTAGATGGATGTGTATATGATTAGATTAATTCAAATACATTATTTTAAACTTATGCATGTACCGCTAATAATATAGAAGAGTAGTGAAAATCATGAAATTAGAAGCAAAAGGCGGAAGAATTAATAATAACCTATCTATATTTAATAATAATGTGATTTTATGAATGAAGAACTACATCTTAAAAATCTGTAGTTATATTTTCACTACTCGTGGTTCTTTCTTTAAGCGCAAAACTTGTACCCACTCGCCAAGGGACGCGACCGGCTTCGACGCTATTAATCAACGAAACAGTAATTTAGTAACGCCATACAAGCTCACTGCGGCCACATTGGCAGGTTCAACTCTCCATCCCGCATTTCATGCGATCAATGTAAATTTAGTATATCAGTAAAACTCCTATGTGATAATAAAATATATTAAATCTTTGTGCTAACTTACAATAAATTCATTTTTCATAAACTATATACTATTTTATCATTTTTCTTATGAAAAACCAATTCTAATTTACTAAGCGCGCTTGGCACGCTGCATTGGTCTGGTTAAACACTATAACTACGTACATTAGCTACTTTCACATGATGTTGTTGATGGAACTGGTTAGCTAGTATCACTATTGACTGTATTCTCACTAATATATATATATATATAAATATGTATCAAAATTTCGATGTTTCTTTGTGAGTAATAATGAGCGCAGATATTGTCACGAGGCACATACCACTTACACTTATGTTACTATACAAGCAGAGTTATGGATCTGTTAGAAAACGTAAACTTACGGCCTATGTTCACATTCGTAGCATACTCAACAGTTTAACAGATGAACAACAAAATGAAATATTTGATATTATACTGCAACATCAACCTAGTTTAGCAGTTCACACGTATACATTCAAAAGCAATGGACACATAGTAAGCCTAATAACATGGAACAAGATTGATTCGAAGCAGGATCTACCTTGCTTCAAATATTAACTACAACAAACTCAATAACAGTAATTTGATACATATTAATTAATGATCAGCTCTGGGTATGATACTGAAGTTTTGTTTTCTAGTGGTATGCCCAATATCATAATAACGTATACAGTCGGTAAATACTAAAATTATCTTCCCATCATCCCTAAAGCTATCTAGTACACATAATACATTTACGTATCTACCGACAGTGCGTATGTTTGTATATAATTAGTCAATTTTACATCAGGCTGAACATGTCGTATGCATAGTCTTTGAAGTATATTTAATCCTTGTCGGGATTTCATCTTATGATATATATATTATAATATAATGTGGTCCGTTGCATCACACGCGTCCTGCGCATGTCGACAGCTGAGCCGCGGTCCCACGCGCAGTAATCACATTTGGAGTAGAAATTAAAATGATAGCAGACATAATAATGATTCAAGTACTATTCCATCAATTTTAGGTGTCATATGACATTTTGCGAGCTATGAGAACAGCTATATCAGTGTTATTGCAAGTTCCAGTAGCATGTTCACTTTTTCAACTAACGTGGTTAAGTATTGCAAACATAAATTGCCAATATTTTAAAAGTGGCATAACAAATAGGCTAAGATGAGCCGTCAAAAATAAAATTTAGAGTTTCGCTTTAGCTTACTCTATAATTGATGTCACAAAGTTTTATAATTATCACAATATTATAGTGCATTGATTATTGACTCAATTTTTGGGAGTGTGCGATCCAAATTTAAACTAGGTATGCACAACTTAGCACTTGCCTTCACTGAAGGCATACAAATACATTGTACTATGTAGATATCCAATCGATCGGTATCTGTACAAACAAATTGAAACTTATATTATAGTACATATATACAGGTGGCGTTACGAGGAGAGCTGACTAGAGATCGACATAGGGAGTGGCGTCCATCTTGTCGAGGTCGGCCAGCAGCGCGGGCGTGAGTGGCTCGCCCAGGATGTCCTCGCGCAGCATGTCGTGCAGCGGCGACGTCAGCCCCTCGCTGTCCACCACCGGCTCGTGGATCTGCGACGAGCCGCACACAGAGTTGCCGTTTATAAGGAAATCTCTGTTACTGTAACTGAACACGCTTCTGTCCTCTGCGAACTGAGGAGTCGATGGCACAGATTTCGACGATATGCCGTTCGATACGTTCGAATAATTCTCGGCAGTAAACAGTTCCCGCGATCGCCGTGAATCTATTTGTAAGTTAGGCGCGGTGCGTTTGTACGGAAGCGGTGTACTCGGGACCGATCGTGATGTGTTGTAGTATTTATTCTTTTCCGTAACTAATTCCGATAAGTCAAACTCAATACTATTGGCTCGTTTCAGAAAGTCTTCCACGTTGTCAGCGGCAGCGCTGTCGTTGGTGAACGATTGGCTGAACTGATTGCTTCTTTCGAGCAAATCCTCACCGCTCGGTATAATCGAAGTTAATTGTTCATCTGAGAGTATTTGATGTTCGGGCAGGGGATCACAACCGTTACTCAGAGTGTCGTTGGTACTCAAAATATTTTGTGTAGCATTAGTCGTAAGCACATCGTTGCTGCTGTCGATGGCGTCGTAAATTTTGTCAAGTGTTTCTCGATTAAGTCCAGCTTTTGATATGTCACAAGTATCAGCGAGAGATCCGAAATCACAAAACTCATTCGGGACAGGTGTTGGAGGAACTGATCCTACTGGAGTGTTGTTATAACTCAAAAGTCCCATATTTCCTATGCCCTGTTTCAGCGGCACAGACTGTGATCTGAAAGTATCGGGACCCGATCTGTATGTGACTAACGACTCCTGGAAAAACTGACTAACCTCACTTGACAGAGGATCGGCAGACAACGGTTGATCTCCATTAACGTGATCTCGAAATGGTGCGTTCGGTAAAAAATTCAAACAAAGGTTATTTGAGCCGTTAGACATTCCGGAGGGGCACGCGTACATGTTGTGATTCTTATATTGCGTGAGTATATTTGGCGAAGGAGGAGCCGATATCGGTTGGCAGTACTTGCCCGGGCCACACACAGTAGCTTTGCTCATAAACTTTTGATCATTGGGTATGGCAAACTGCTTGGAGCAGGGATCTGCAACGCCGAGAGACAGAGGATTGCGGCGTTTCCTTCCATTGTGTTTAGGTATTGGTCGGGGACACAGTCGGGACCGCGGCACCGGAGTGTTGCGTGGGCTTACGAATGGGCTGGCAGCAGTGCTGTGCGATATCGGTGATGTTTGCAACGAACCACCCATTATAATTTGTTTATTGACTTTAGTTGGACTTTGACCCCTCTGTCCAAAACCTAGTGGTGATTTGGAATGAAAATTGCCTGGTGAATGGCATCCGTCAGAAATGGGCACAAACTCGTATTGTTGTGTTCTGGTAGTCGGACTCTGAGGCTCGTTATGACAATGTCCATTGTATAGATGTGGGCCTCCAACATTGCCAACCACTTGATTGGATGAAGTATCATTGATATACGATAAAGAAGTGCCATTTTGATTCGGCACAGAATTATTGTGCTTGTTGGTGTTCAAAGCACTCTGATTGATCATAGTCGGCCCATTCATATCTGGTTCGTTTGCAGTAAGTGGCTTAAAGGCTCCTTCAGAAATAGTAGTCTTTATAGGCGGAGGTTCATGTGAGTTATCTTGCGATAGTTGTGTTTCCTGACTGATTTGCATAGTTTGAGAACTAGACCCACTCTGGTTTTTTAAGTTTTTAGCTAATAATTCTCTCAACTGTGATATCTTTTCATTTTTGCCCTGACTATGTTCGTCGTGTGGGTCCTGGCCTCGTTCTAAAAAAGCAGCTGTACTGTCAGACGTACTCGCGTTCGCTTGTGTCTGCGCCTGGTTAGCGCGGTGATGGAAATACTGCAGTAGCTCCTCCTCATGCTCCTGACTGTTACCCTCGTTCAAATAATCATCTAAATCATGCTTATCAATGTTGCATATGCTGATCACACGTTCCCTGTTAAGAATTTCCGAGTGTTTCTCTTCACAAATCATCCCCGTTTTAATGTTAATCCCATCTAGACCGCAACACGAATCAGGCGTCGCGGTTCGCTCGGGCGATCCCGCCCGATCCGGCGAGGGTCCACTAGCTCGGCCGCTGGATTTCCGTAGTTTATTGCGTAGCATTTCGGACTTAGACGTCGGAGCCTTCACCGACCGTGTGGGACTCGCCGCCTCCTGTTCCTCCCGGGCCAGCGCCGCGGCGGTGCTTTTGGACCGGCTCGTTAAGTTTTTTGGATCCTCTAAAAAAGCAACCTCGGGACGAACGGCAGCATCGGCAGGCGCGTCGGGCGGCGGCGCGGGCGGGGCGGGCGGCGCGGGCGGGGCGGGCGGCGC
>NWSH02000519.1:8659152-8677767 GCA_002382865.2 Heliothis virescens | reverse complement strand
CTCCCAGCACGCGACTATCATTTCATGATAGTAAATGTATAAAAAAAATGTTCTGTAGCAATTGTCTTAAGGTGCATATCTATCTCATAATGTTTACGTCATAGATAACGGAAATAGATTTGCTTATTGATAAAACTTGCCAATTGTGACGGTCACATAACAAACGCGAGTGATCGGACGGAGATAATTAAATATCCCACCAAAAACATTCTGTAAAAAACTAGCCAATTCTCGCTAAAGCTGTCTGTTTATCTCTTAAAAATGTAATGAAATCTAGACAAAGTCGTGCTGAGTCTAAGGATTCTTACTGCGGTTTCTTACTATTATTATGAATCTATTAGTGATGGCCGTTGATCATTCTTTATACGTTGTAGTGAGTACAAGCTAACGGCTCAGTCATATAGAATTAACTATAATAGGATAAAGTAATCGCAGTAGAAGAAGTCCTTGAGAATCTCATGCACGACTTTTGTCTAGATTTCATTACTTTTTAGAGATAAACAAGCAGCTTCAGCGAGAATTGGCTAGTTTTTTACAGAATGTTTTTGGTGGGATTTCACTTCTTTTTGTAGAAACGTGAGCTTATTGATATCTACCTAAGGCGTTATGTTGATTCCTCTAATAGTTTGGTTGGGCTTTTGTGTTTTCTAATCAGGATCACCAGGTACTCCAGATCTTCGATTATCCTAGTTTTTATAGTTTTCCTTATATGTGGTCATTAAATCCTAGCTCTGTTCCAAATTTCAGCTCTCTGAGTTTATTGGAAGTACTAGTTCTATTTTGATGATCATGAGTGAGTGAGTGTCGAAAATACGAAACTTTGCTTTCGATTAACTTCTAAATTAAATGACCTACAGACTTGAAATTCTGGGTTTTACGTATGTGATTATAGCTTTCTGGATGATGAAAATTTCGGCGTTCTGGTATTATCTAGAGGTTCTCAAACAGAGGCCTGAAAATGCGTCGAAATGGTTCCAGTAAAGGATGGTACGGCAGTGTTTGCTTTGCGCTCGACTTGGCGGGGGCACTGCCGTGCCCCCAAATAATTATTGCTGCATTGAGATATTTGAAATGGTCATTCAAAGTACCTATTTATTTATAATGGAATATAATACTAATATTCTTCCCTTGCGTTTGTCACAGCAATTTCACGGTAACAAAGTGGGATCATAAGCCTCTTAGTACAGGCAATGTCTCCTTCGTTGGCCTGTTCTTGAGGAGTAGCGGAAAACGAATTATTAACCCATGGAGCCAGCGGGAAAACGAAATAGTTAAATTACAAACAGTTTTTTTAATGGAAGTCTCATAGAAATAATAATATAATTGACTGGATTAATACGCTTTACTACAACTTTGTAGCAAACTTCTCCTAAACACAAGAGAGTTTTAAAAATTTTGCAGTTGTTGAAATTGTTATGTGCAAAAGATAAACTAAATGTTCTACTAACTATTCTTTATTCATACATAATGATCAATTTCTAGAGCTATAATAAGAACACACAAGTGTTTGAACCAAACCGAGAAAATTATCCAAGTATCGAAAGGGTTATCTCGTAAATTATTGTCGCACGTTATACAAAATAATCTTTATGATGATAACATAACGTTTTTAATGTTAAGTAAGCAGTTGTTAACGTTTTTTTTAATCATTATTATTAAATTGGTAGTTTGCTTTGTCATCACAACATATAATAAAACTTTAAAAATTTGTTTGTATGTACCCTAAAGGTTTCAAAACTACTAAACCGATTTGAAAAATTCCTTCACTGTTGGGAAGCTACACTATCCCGGGACGACTATGACTATGACGGGGCGACTATAACGCGGGTGAAATCGCGGGAAGCAGTAATGAGTATGAATAAAAAGGGTTTTATAATGCTATTATCTAATTTCTGGGTGGGTGGCTATCTATTTTTGATATAAGAAACGCATCTACCATCGCAGTCAAATAATCATTAGCTCCGGCACGGGACAGTAAAGGTTATCTTTCGATGAAATCTAAACGACTTAGTTATATTAATATCTCAGTTGGTTTGCTACATTATCTAATTGATAGTCACATACAGTGATAAAGAGTAACAAACCTTGCTATTTTAAGTAAGTAATCATTTACAAAAGTGCCTTATCATTGAAAAAACTATTTACTGATTGCACTTAATGTACCTACCTAGGACTTTCTTGCTTAACTTCTAGCTGAAACTCTAAAATTACTGCGTTTCGATACATCGATTAGGTTAAAAATATAGCATTTTTTTGAAGATAGGAAGAAAAAATTGAGATAGAAAAATTGCAGCGTAACGACAGCCAAATAGATAAAAGGGTGAGTCAGTACACTTGCCCTGCGTCACTTATTACCAGTGATCGGAACTTGGATGCTATTTGAGATGATATCACTAATATGGATATGACCATATTCCCGGGATTTTAAGTAATTGATTCTGGTAATTGTGTTAAGCATTCAAAAAAATTAAAATCGCGTTTTTTACAAATTATATATTTATTTATTCTTTTTTAAAAGTCATCAAATAGATGAATGTAAGTATTTCTTCTATATATATAAAAAGGACACCCGTTTTCCTTGGTCACGGCATCACGTGTGAATGGCTGGACCGATTTCACAAATTCTTTTTTTTGTTGTATTTCTTATAATTAGGAGAAGGTTCTTACGGAAAAAAATATTAAGAAAATCTCTCAGAAATATTGAAAAATATACATTTAATCTTGCATATTTTAAAAATGCGCGTAACGAATTGTGTGTTTTTTTGTTTGTTTTTGTATCTGACTTTATACCTATGAAACGTATAATCCCCGAGAATTTAAATCCCGGGAAAAAATATATATAAATAATAGTAAAATAACGAATTTTAGGTCATATCCATACTTTTGATAGTAATAGCATCCAAAATTCCGATCTTTGCTTATTACCCAATTCTATGACAGTAAAATGTATTTTCCTATTATTTTAAATGATTGAAGTTTATTTACATGTAAATAATGCGCCTTAACAGAAGCGCTTTGACGTAACTGTGCAGTACACGTGTAGAGATTAGTCATTTTCCAGTTCCATATACAATTTATTTATATGTAGGTGCATATGCATCGCATTATATCATGTTAAGTGGATACAATTATAATTGTGAACTTAACACGTTATTAATTGACTTCCACTATCATGCGAACCACGATAGCACTATCAGCAACTACTACCTGAACTCTATCAAGGAAGTACCTAATTGAGTTTTTGGTATATAGTTTTCGAACTACGGGTTAGACTGTTCCTTCTTTAAACCACTACTAACAGAAAGTAGCAGAACATAAATAACCAGTACTTCATAAAAAAAATCAGTGCTCATTATATGAAGGTAACCAATAGGTACCTATTGCAATATTGCTATTGGTTTTAGACCATCCAGAATTATATTATAAACGTTGTATGTACAGACGACAGCAGGTCAACGTATACGAATCTGTCAAATTTTACCAATCAAACATTAACCTACCGCCTTTGCGATAAGGTTGAAAATCTATTGCAGAAATTTGACACATTGTGGTAACTTGATGTGCTGTTGTCTGTACAACGCTAAACGTTGTGATTATTTAGTAGGTATTTTTTATGAAGGCGAGACGAAAAGCAACAGCACTGATTATGCTTTACTTAATCAATTAGTGATCGTTAGCATGATATGATACATACATACCTACCTAAGTATACATATCGATACTATATTAGAGGCACACAATAATGTGCTATGTATGTAATGTAGACGTGGTCATATGTGTGCGTAGGACTTGTAACTGATATTCTGCTGTTACAGTATATTTCAATCATAAAAATGCTTTGACACCCAATCTAATGAACAGTAAAGTTGCTACTAGAGGTGTATCTCTCTGGGTATTAGAGCATACATAGCAGGTGCAATATTTTATTTTTATTAATATCTTTGTGTATGGATTATTTAATTTATTATGTTTATTACAAAATACATTGGGAAGGCCACATAGAAAACAAAATCTCGCTATATTACCGTTAACCAAATTTTTGCAAAGGCATGATAACCTTAGGAAAGTTATAAGCGGGAGAATTTCTTTTGAAATTGTTTGATACTGTATCTCATATTTGTGTGTGCGTGTATGTATCTTAGGTCAGTGATATATTTAGTGATACGGATACGAGTAGTAACGTGATGGATTGCAATCGCAGCTTTGAGCCACTGTGAATTAAGATATTAAAGATAACATTGAAACAATATGAATTTCATAATTCACCAGCAAAATAAATAAGATCTAACATTACTCTTACATAGTAAACATTTTATAAAAAACACAAATCAGGGATATTTTGAGCATCCCAAGAGGTATGATACCAATTTTTTACGTTTTTACTGATAGCTATTTACTTTATACTTTATCAAAATGTAATAAGACATTAATAATTTAATACACCTACATAGTTTAAAAACATTAACACATAAAAATTATCTGTGAATACCTGGAGTTGCCGCGCGTCCCCAGCCGACGAGGTCGCACAGTGGGATACACCTGCTTCATAACTTTGCCGAAATCCGCAGTGGAAAGAGGTTTCATATTACTGCTCATACAATGTGCACTGTTGAAAAAAATATTCAGTTCATAATGCATATTCAATGCTGTGAGCTAGGAATAAGTAACTCTATCATTTCCTGTGGGTGCTAGCGAGGCGCGTGCAGGGGCTATATTAAGATTGACGCCTTCAACAGCAACAGGAAATTATAAAATACTGATACTGACAATCTAAGTCTCGTTTCTTTTTATAAATCAGACACTAACAATAAACTGTGAAGAAATCTTTTAAAACATATCTGTAAATAGCCCAGAGCCTTATAAGATTTTTCAAATAGCTTTTCGTTCTTAGAAGATTCTTATAAGAATTTGTTTAAATATCAGTAATACTCACATATATTCATCATACACATCCTGCTTAGGTAAAGATACATCCGGGTCGACTTCTAAGTGTGTCTGTATCCATGTTACAGTCTGCTGAAGTTCAGCCCTGGAACACACACATGGTTTAAAATATGCATAACATTATCAAGGGCTATCATAGAACAAAATATGAACAATATAACTTGGTCGTGATAAGCATAGGTTTGAAGTCTTTTTGTTGGATAAGTGTTAATGCATATCCGAATTAATATTATTGGGTTTTTACATAGTTCAACAGAAATGTACCAACTTGCTTTGGAATTTGAATAAACTTCAAGCTAACATTTTGGGGAAAATAGATGTAATGTTCGAGTCACAAATTAAGGATATTAACAATGTATTAAATTGATACACAAATATCCTTATTTATAATACTTTGGAATCCAGAATTAAATTTAAATATATGTATTATGTTAACATGACCAAACTAATTGAATCATATCACATCTGACTATTTTATTATTGCAAATGAATGTTTTGATGATATGTGGATGTTTATTACTTTGTCACACAAAAACTATTGCACTGATTTTGATGGAACTTTTCAGTTGTATAGCTTATGATATAGCAATATTTGATACAGTTTCATATGTTAGACATAGTGTATTCATAATTGATCAATTGGAAAATAGTTTTCAATGCATACCTTGAGCCCAGTGGATTAATTGGCTGTTTGAGAGGATCATGTTGTGGTACTCCCGTGGGCAAGCGCAGGTACAGAAGTAATCTCTCAGCACCACTGAGTGCTTCCACTGCTTCCAGTAGCTGAGCAACTCTCTGTCGACCCTCCTGACTGCAACAACAGCACTTTGTTTATACTCCAAGTTGTGAAAGTTTTGTATGTGAAAGAAATCAGCTTGTATGTAACTAAGTTTGTGTCATAACTTGATTTACACACCACCTATTTTAGACATTACATATAAAGACCAATTTGAACTACTGAAGGCCACAACTACATACATACAGCAAAACAAAAGATTTGAGCGGCTACAATTTTTTTGTATTTATTTTCAAGCTATAAATGATATTTACATGATCAGGATGATAAAAATTATACAAAATTCTGTACCTTTCAATATACCCATCAAAGTAAACACATCTATTGTTTGTAACTTTTCGTAGAAAGTTATCAAATGAAAGGAGTATGTACTTGGCCACTGTGCAGCAACCCTAACAGCTGTGTTGCTGATAACAAAGGCTCACTATCATGGTACAACCAAATTAGCTATAAATATGTGTGGGTGTGCGAACGCTAGAACTCAGCGGGGTTTGCATTATCTTGTTTAGAATATCTGACGTTACCTCAGGGTGTTCTCGACTATCTGCTGCATGGAAGCTATTTTGCTAGAGTCCATGTTGGACTCGTTGCCCCGCGCGGGCTCGCCGCCGGGAGCCGTGGAGCTCGACGATCCCGGAGCGTTGCTTGCAACGGCGATACTTTCTTTATTGTAAGACGCAGTTTGCCTATGTTTTGGATGATTGACATTTTCCCGATGAAGTTTCGCGTCATCCACTAGTTCCTTCTCAGTTTTAACATTTTTTGCACTATCGTCAGTGGCCCACGGTTGAAATGGACTTGCACTATCCATTCTAACCCAAGCAGGTTATAAAAATAATGTTATTTGATTTCATATTTAAACTTTTTCTAATCTGAATTATAAAATGCGTAACAAAACTCCATTTTCTTGACATTTGATCAGCTGTGCGGTGAGGTGGAGTGAAGGGGGGATGTGGGGTTGACAGCTTTATGGTTTCAACAGGAAAAAAACTTTGGTATTTTTTTTAAGATCAATAATAACAATTCGTCAAAAAGTGACGCTTAGCGCCTATGATGCTTTACCATCACTTTGCCTTTATATGCATAGTTTAACCGATTGATAAGCTATACTACTACGTAATTTTAACAGTTCTTTCAATCTATTTCTCAGTTCTCTCTTACTTGGTGTAACTTTATAAGGAGCTGCCCATACACGCAATTTTATTGATGTCTAGTCAGCACCTAATATTGCGCTTCCAGTAGGTAGTTGTAGTCTGTGGTTAACATTGACATTCAGTATTTGTTATGTCAAATATATAAATGTCACTCTAAAACACTTTTTGATGGTAATATGAAGTGCAAAAGTGAGTTTGTTTCTACGTTATTCAAATTCTGAACAGGTAAAAAGTTAGCTTATTTTAAATATTGACTGCTAGGATTGCTTAAGAATTAATATAATTTGATACAAATGGTAAAATTAATTCTCGCCTACTCACTTGTGGTTCAAATATCCTTTAAATTATTTAGCGTTGCATAGCGTAGTCAGCAGAATATTTACGTACCGATGAACTAACTTTATACACAACTTTCGTGGTCCTAGAAAATTGCTTCATCAACAATTTTTCTTTCAAGGTATTTTCGCTGTGATCTGCACACTATTGTGAAATTGAAAATACCTGAAGTCCACATGGTGTTTTAGCTAGGATACTTTTACAATTTTAATTAGTGTTTTAAGCTGTTATCTTTAAAGTATGTTCACCCCTTTAAAAAATTATATTTAAACATTCCAGAAAAATATGTCTGACGAAATTGAAATAGAAGAGCATGATGTCTTGGACAATCCCACCATCAAAAGGATATTTCCTGATATATCTGTCATAAAAAAGGAACTGAATGAATACTATGATGAAGGTATGTTTGTTTACTGTTTCAATTTGTGCTGAGCTATCTGAACTGTATACTCCAATCATACTTAATATTTTATTTAACTATATGTTACTGAAAGATTCATCTTTAATGAGGATATATGGTGAGAAAATTTCTTAAAAAAATATGTGTATAGGTATTTAAAACTCAAACTCAACTTTACTCAAATAGTATAAAAACTAATAGTTTATGGATTTATATCGAGGGTTCAAAGGATATAATATATCAAGCTAGGTATGACTATATATGTATATCCATGGATACAATACAAAAAAAATGTTTGTCTTTGTTACTATTTTTCTACAAAATTTAGACATGCAATTCTGCCGAAATGGCATCATGCTTATGTAAAATTTGCCTGATCCATCAGTAAATTTTATCTTTTGTTTAATTTGACAGTTTTTTTTATAATTTTACCATGTTCAATTGTTCACGTAACAGATAAATAAGTAACTTTCATACAATACTAATTTAATCAAAATTGATACCTAATATGTATATCATAAATATCTGATATTTCGAATCTGGTTTATAAAAGGCATTTGAATGATTAAAGCTGATAGTGTTCATTATTAAAAAAAATATATGAATTTATTAATTGGGTGTAGAGAATTACTTTAACTGATATATATCCATAAGAGATTATTACACACATTCAATTCACTTTATGAACACCCAGCTAATTCGTAGTGTATTTCCCTTTCAATGACGGTAGGAGTGCCACAGGGGTCAAAATTCGGACCGATATTGTTTTCATTTGTTAATTGCTAAATGTCTAAAAAGCTAATAACAATATATGAAACTAGATTTCGCCCATAAGTAGTAACACGTTGTGACTATGCACCTAAATAGTTTTCATTAATTGATATCCCATATTATTTGAGAAGGAAATAGTTTGCGATAGTTTTTGTTTGGCAAATTTTAATTTCATCTTTATAAAATTGTTGCAGCATCAAATTTACTACCACAGAATAATTTGGAAAAAGTAAATCAAGAAACCACAGTGAGTGAGTCACAAGACGAATGTCATATTGCCCTTACAAATAGTCATGAAATCACCAGCACTTCCGATGATCCTGAAAACGAAAGTACAAAAAGACCTAAACTCTTGCATCAAAACATAATTATACTTGGCTCGAAGCCTAGCATTGTAGGTCAAAGAAATACTGATAATGTTGCAAGAAAAGAACCTAAAATAATTTTAGAGGATGTGAATTTTTGGTTGAATAAGAGTAAGAGATTTTGTAAAGGGTGTCTTATATTGTTTCCAAAACCCTGTTTACTTAATATACATCACTGTAACATACATTCTAAAAGAAGTTCTGCAATAACACACAAAGTGGGATGTAAAATTGCTAGTAATTTATACAAATGTAAAATTTGTAAAAGATGCTTTTCAAATTCAAGTAACTTAATAAGACACTTTAGAAATCTTCATGGAAAAGTTTATAAATCATTTCAAACTAAGCAGCCTAGAAATAATGCCTTAGATGACTCCTCAAAAAGTGAAACAATCTCTGGTCTACCTTGTTTTCACTGCCAAGAATTATTTCCAAGCCAGAGTTGTTTGATTGAACATCTGTACAATGTTTTGAAGCCCGGAAATGTTTCAAAAAGCGATAAATCTATCTCTCCAATAAGTACAAAAGAGGTAACCGAAAGAGACAAACTTCACAATTCATCTATCCAAAATGAGTGTACTAATACTTTAAACAAACCAAATGTCAAAAATAAAAATAATTGCAATAACCAAAGTGAACTAGATACGCATAAAAGTATTGCCGATCACACCAGATCATCAGTAGGAGGCTTGCCCTTATCTGACAGAAAAGAACTGGAAAGGTCAAAACGTACATCAAATGGCACTCAGAAAATATCAAAGATACATGAGCCTCCAAAACAGTTTCATGATAAAAATAAGTTGGCGAATCTTAAAAAGTCCCAGAAAAAAAAGAAAAGAATATGTAATAATAAAAACAAAGGAAAACCGACAAAGCCAATTCTTTTAGGCAAAAAACCGACACAGTCGATGTTTTACAGATGCTTCATATGTTCTAAGTTTAGTATGTCTTTTCGGATTCACGAACGACATGTTATACATGGACATCAAATAAAAGAGGTTCACAAAGTAAAAAAAGAAGTTTTTGACCCACAGTGTAAATTTTGTTCTTCTAAACTTTCTGGTGTTTTTTCTTACAATATGCATTTGTACAAGATTCATAGAGATATTTACGAATCAGTCAATTATCCCCAAGAACAGGTTGATAATGACGATGTTCACAAAAAAACTGTATCTTCTACGAAGAAAAGTAAATTTGCTTTAAAAAGTATACTTTTCAAATGCATGGAATGTGATTTATTCTTTTTGTCATCAAATGCAGCTGTTGACCACTCAAAACATGTAAAGCGTAACAATACCCAGGAATGTGAGGTCTGTCATAGAGTTCTAGAAAAAAAATACATGGCACTACATAAGAACCAGCATTCATTTAATCAATCTTTGACTGTTTATACAACTGATGAATCTACTCTCAGTCGGATGCTATACAAGTGTTCGAATTGTACTGTACATTACAGCGAAAATAACTTTATGCGACATTACGTCAAATGTGATTCTGAAACACCTGATTCATTATATTGTAAAGATTGTGATTTTCTTATTTATAGAGATGATATGGAATTTCACAGTCGAAAACATTTGGATAGAAAAATGGAAAGTGGTGATTTCCTCATAGTTGAGTCTGATATGATAGATTACAGATCTATAAATAATGATGATTCTGGATTCACTATAAAAAGAAGAGAGAAACGCAATAAAAAAATAGAGATTCCTTTTAACTTAGTAATGCATTTTTGCCATACTTGTAAATGTTTCGTTAATCTCAATTATTCCAAAACTAATGTGCATGTTGAAGGAAAATGTGGTCATATGATTAGACACGTTTGTCAAGAGTGTGGACTTTTGTTGACTGCGAAAACTCATACTACCCATGTGCAATATCATAAAAACCATACAGTTTGTTTATTTGATTATCAATTCTATGACCTTAACACTAAGAGAAGAATTAGCCCGCCGATACCAGAATATCCTAAATGCAACATGTGTGACGTACACTTCTTAAGAAATAATGCCATTGCAAAACATTTATGCCAAGAACAAGATTATATAACTTGTAGTATTTGTTCTATGAAGCTAACAGAACATGCTTACAAATTGCACATGGGTTTTCATAATTACTCACTACCAAATAGAAAGACACCGTTAAATGACTCTGCTCTAGTTTCCAGCCCAGATGGTAACATATTAAATGATGAAGTAAATTTGAATGATACAGAAGCAGTCTATGAGAGAGATTTTTTTTACACATGCAGAGGTTGTCATTTAACAGTTAACACATATGATAAAGTTGTACAGCATTGTCAGGACCATTACGATTGTGACGAAATCGTATTAAATATGCAGAAATGCCAAGAATGCAGCTATATGTTTCAAATAACAGAATATGATTATCATAATAGGTTGCATTCAAGTGGAAAATATAACAAGGACAACATTAAAGTGATTGACTTTGATCCAATTTATTTTCGTTTCGATAATGTTTTTTGGGCGAAACACGTATTTGCTTATGTATCAGATGATGAAATGGAAACAATTCTAAATGTTTCACTTTATAGACACGAATGCAGACTTAAACTGCAAGAGATCCAATCTGGATCATCAGGCCCGATATTATACAAATGTGCTAAATGTCTATTGATAATTGAACCTCATTCCCTGTACACGCATGCGGAAATATCGAGAACAAAATCTTGTGTTAAATTGAGAACAACACAATGTGCCTTTTGTTATTTATGTTTTGATAGCATAAGTTATCGGAGTAAGCATGAAGCAGAACATGGAAGCTTAGACATGAAGTCGTACAAAATCATATTGTTCAATAAAGCTGAGCATGATAAGTTTAATAAAATGCTTTATGATGCAAGAAATCGGTATATTGTATATCAATGTAGAGATTGTGAAAGCATTGTAGACAAATTTCATCGTAGCACACATAAGTGTGACCAAAAGAATTTAAAATTATGTTCCACTTGTGGTTTGCTACTTCATAAACAAGATTTTTATTCTCACTTTATAAGACATGAAGAGCTAGACACGTTTAAAACTGAAAATATAAGTGTAGTAATGTTTGGAAAAAAATGCTATCTTGGGAAAAAAGAACGTAGATCCACTTTCAGTGGTACTATATACGATTACACAATCTATAAATGCACGAAGTGCGACTTATGTTTGTGCAAAAAAAGTAATAAATCAGCGCATGTTTGCGTTTTCGACAATTCTAAATGTAAGTGCTCTAAATGTGGCTTGTACTTCTCCGAGGTGGAAATGATCCGTCACTCGAAGCTGCACGAAAGTAATGTTGGATTTGATGATTTCACTATAAACATACTAAGTTTCGAAATACCATCTACGATTCTTGATATTGAAGAAAAAGAAGTTGATGACAGTCATGTCCTGAAACCCATTCTGGAAGCAAATGAGACAAATAGTGTAACAGTAGATGCTAGCAGACCTCCCGAGGAACATGAAATAATATACAAATGTGATTGTGGATTACATTTTTTGGAAGAGGGCAATGCTCAAAAGCACGCAAAACACTGCAATGTAAAAATGAAAATTTCCAGGCAAATGTGTATTAAATGCGACTTATTATTTACTCCAGGAGAATTGTTCAATCATCTATTAAAACACCATTGTGATAAAAAACAGCAGGTCAAGTTTAATATAGTTAATGTAACTGTAAAGAAAAAACAGGATTAGTAATTTTACTAAGATACGATACTCAAGACACTGATACTATCGCTTATAATGATTAAAGTAAGCGATTTATTGAGTTGCCCATAAAGGGTGTCTCTGGAAGTATGGAAGGGGGAATTCCCTTTAAAGAATCTCTATAAGTTGGGCCAATTTTTCCAATAGATGGTAGCTACAGTAAGTCAGTCTACTCAAATCTGACAAATTTTACCAATCGAACATAAACCTTTCACTATTGTGATAAGGTTGAAAATGGATTGCAGAAATTTGACAGATTTGGGTTAGTGTAACATTTCTCCCATGAAAATCGGTCGTTTGTTTGCCATACCGAAGTCTTAGCAAATATTTAATTGTTCACCTTTTTTCTAGCCATATACAAATCAAAGGGAATCTGATAAAAAAAAACTGAATAAAAGGGCCCTGATATTCTGGAGTCACAACTCAGGAAATATTTGTTGCCCACAATGCCCTTATTTAATTTAGTTTTAGTGAATCTGTATTAAAGAACAAAAGTACACTTTATTTAATTACTTATAAGTAAGTTTGTATACAACACATCTTGCAAAAAAAATATTTAGGTATAGACGACAGCACATCAAGGGACCACAGTCTATCAAATTTCTGCGATAGATTTTCAACCTTATCACAATAGTGGAAGATTAATGTTCGATTGGTAAAATTTATATATTCGTATACCTAAGTTGACCTGCTGTCGTCTGTATTGTATAAATATCTAAGAACTAATATTATTGATGTATGTTACAAAACGATTGTTAAATTGACTAAGCTTATAAATAAAATATAGTAGGTTGTTATGTTAAAGTTTAATATAATTTATATCGTTATTTACATAGTCTTAACGCTTCTCTCTCGTATCCAGTTTTTTTTTTAATACAACATTTATTACATCGAACCCGTGGTTGCCAGCTCTCTCTATCACCACCCTGTAGTGAATAGGAACATATTAGTAGTACCTGTGGTAGTACGTAGTATGGTACTCAAGACATGATCTTGAGGACATGCAGTCGTTATAGAGAAGAAAGAAACATAATTATGGTTGGCACGAAGTGCGCTGGGTCCGCTAGTCGGTTAAAAAAGTAATAAGCACGCGTTGTTTTTGTACGCGAAGTTTTTAGACACTTTTGGAGACGTTGTTAGGCACTTTTAAAAATGTTGATTTGTGAAACTACTTTTGACGCTGACCGTACAGACGCCAGCACATCAACCTACCATAATCTGACAAATTTCTTCAATAGAATTTCAACCTTATCATAATAGTGGAAAGTTAATGTTCGATTGGCTAAACTTGACAGTTATGGTAGGTTGAATTACTGGCGTCTGTACTATAGGCACAACCACGGGCTCTATACATACTTAAGTTAGGTATAGTAGGTAAGTACCTATATTTTAAGAAATTTCATAAGTCTGATACTTCTTGTTGATTGTTCATCAACATCTTGATCTTGTAATTTAACATAAATACTTATTTCCACTTCTCGTTGTTTTATTGTCTAATAGATATTTTCCCAAGAATTTACCACCTTTCAGAAAGACCCAATTTCTGCACTTGGATGAAACTCTTGTTACGTTTTACGTGATTTGTGAAAACAGCTTTCTAGCTATCACGGTTTATGAGATATAGCCTGGAGACAGACAGAAAAACAGCGGAGGCTTAGTAATGAGGTCCCGTTTTATACTTTGGGTACAGAATCCTAAAAAGAAAACATACAGTTGCAAAACGATAACGTTACCTTTCATGTGTAAGTATAATTTGTATGTTTATGAATTCTATACCTACCTACTAATATTATAAAGGTGAAGAATTTGTTTGTTTGAACGCGCTAATCTCAGGAACCATTGTCCGATTTCAAAATTTCTTTCATTTTCAGATAGCCCATTTATCGAGGAAGGCTATATACCTACATATAGGCTACTTTTTATTCGGGTGCGCGAAGTAGTTCCCACGAGACGCGGGTGAAACCGCTATCGGAAGCTAGTTGATCAATAAGGAAGTTCGTTTTCAGTACAAGTGCACAAGTCTTAATTTATTTTATGGTCTGTAAAATAAATTTAATCAAAAGTACCGCTGATACCTTCAATTAGGCCTGAAACTGCGTAATGCGGGCAGACGCGCGGGTCCATACAAAAGTGCTTCACGCCTGACCCTGCGACGGGCGCTTTTGTATGAAACAGTGCCCGTGCCCGCTTAACGCAGTTTCAGGCATTAGCTTCTGCGCAGCCACTCGCGCAGCGTTTTGTAACTACAAAAACCGGCCAAGTGCGAGTCGGACTCGCACATGAAGGGTTCCGTTCCATAATCTAGGAAAAATAAACGTACTTATTACCTAAAATTAGCCAAAACAAAGTTATAATTTGCGGTTACTGAAAAACCTCTGACCCCTGACCTGACTCTGACTCTGACCCGCATCTAATATCTCAAAAACCACTGACCGTATCTTGTTCAAACCAATTTTGGTTGGTAGTTTTTATTGAGATCTATAACATATATTTTTTTCAGATTTTTCACTTTGGTAGTTTAAGAATTACAGGGGGGGGGACACACATTTTGGCACTTTGGGAGTGTCTTACTCTAAAATGATTGACTTTAGGAAAAAATGGTTTTAGAAACCTCGGTACCATTTTTTAAGACCTATCTATAGACACCCCACACGTATAGGTTTGATGAAAAAAAATAATTTTAGTTTCAGTTTCATGTATGGGGAGCCCCCCCTAATATTATTATTTTTTTATTTTTGTACGAAAATCGTAAAGCGGTTAATATAATACATCTACTTACCAAGTTTTAACTGTGTAGTCCTAATAGTTTCGGAATAAAGTGGCTGTGACATACGGACGGATGGACAGACAGACAGACATGACGAATTTATAAGGGTTCCGTTTTTTGCCATTCGGCTACGGAACCCTAAAAAGTTTCAAGGGAACTAAAACACTTATCATCAATGCAAGCAGCATTAAAAAATATGTGTTGTGAGCTATTGTATCCTGTTACGGGTAGTAAACCTCTCGTGACGTGGGTGAAACCGCGTGGAATAGCTGGTATTTAATAAAAAGTAATTATTTTTGTTTCTTGAAATTTTATGAGTGTTGTGGACACCCTACGGCTTCTTGCTCGGTTTGTTTCATTGCGCGGGTTTTGTTTATATAGTATCAATTTTATCCTACGTCCATTAACTAATACCAATCATAAAAAATGTAGTTGCCGATATCATCATCATCATCAGTGGCCTCTAATATCTATGACAGATGATTGCCGATAAGGCTACTATATTTCCGCCGCTTGAGGTTCTCTGCTTCTGCAGCAGTGGAGCTAGCACAGCACGCAGTTCTATTATAGGAAGGTGGAATGGCGCAAGAATTTTGTTGGTTTGGTTTGGTCTATGGTTAACAAGCTGTCAATTTGACAACGTCTCGAATGTGTCAATCAAATCTGAATAGCGAATCATTTTTGGTTTGCTACGGTTTCGCTTGTTTGGAATATAAATTAATATCTTTATAAATTGAACGGAATGTTGAGATGTAAGAGTTATTTTTACATAAAAACAGTATGATGACTTGGAAAGTGAAGTATTAAGCTATATCCTAATAAATGTGAATTTGTAGCAATCAAAATGTATTTTTACGAACGATTTTGCCTCTGGATAGGACATCTCAAGTTATCTCGTGTGATATTTCTTGTTTCGGTAATTTTATTCATCGTGCCTCTGTTCACACATTATTATTTGTCCAAAGTAAGTATATAAATATTATGGCAAGTCTTTGGTTAGTATTTACATTATATATTTTTTATAGTTGTTTAAGCGTACTTTCATTGCATTTAGTGAGACGCTAATAGAATTCCAGATACATAAAATGCAGACAAAAAAGATAAACATTCTTTCATGACAGTTCCATGGCAGATAATATGTTAATTTCGAGTTGTATGTAACCACTCATATTGAAAGGGAAAAATAGAGAAGTGCTCTTCATCTGTGTCCAATGACTAAAGAAAACACTCTTTTCCCAATGGCCCAGAATACTAAACCTTTATTCCAGAGTCAAATGTAACTACACAAGTCCAGTGCTGGATTAAGCTGTACATACCAGCTACAATATATACCAGCATATAAGCCTTAAAAGTTGAGATCTCCTTACTAGCCTATAGAGACTGAACACTGAAAACACAGTCAGTGTGATAGTGTGGGGTTTCCCTACACCTAGGTTTAGCTAGGTAGAGCTGCTGTAATACAATAGCTATTTGGTTAATCTGGCACTGTCCGGATCTGCAGTTTGCTAATTAAATTGTTTTAAATTTAGAGAGAAGATCAATGTTTAGTTAAATTTGTAATTATATTAATAAGTTTACTACCATAGTTAGCAGCAAAAACTCAGACCCTATATCAGTTTCTGGTAATTTTTTAATGATATATACTTTTATTTAACAGTATGATGAATCTGGTTCATTATCAAATAATCCAATGCGGCACACCCTGGAAGCACTCGGTGACATCTCAACAATGAATGCAGCTGATTTGAAAATTAGAATTGAAGAAATGCTAAGGATAAAGGTAATGAATTCAGAATGTTATTTCTCCTTGAATATTATGAAATGAAATGCTGACTAATAAATACACATTTACTTCTCAAATCTTGCCATGCTCAAGCCTTTTCCTTAATTTCATTTGGACACTTATTCAGTAATTATTTTTTGTATTACTTTTACTGTTATTTTATTTAAAAACATTTCAGGCGTCGGTGTCTACAGAGTTACGTGAACTGGAAGCAAAGCGCGGACGGCTTCAGCGCGAGGCGGCGGCGGCCAGTGCTAAAGCCGACAGCGCTAAGGCGGAGCACGCGCGAGCGGCCGCCGAGCTGCAGCGGCTCCGGGTCTCCGCCGATCAGGCTCGCATCGCACAACTGGAAGCCATCCGACGAGACTCGCCCGAACTGGCACCGCCTTTACAAATACTGCCCTCACAACCTCCCCCCGTACTACCCCCAATAGAACAGTCCTCTGAAGTTCACTGTCGCATGTTTTCATGCTTTGACCACTCTCGTTGCTCTTTGACATCAGGCTTTCCTGTATACCTATACGATCCTGACATATACGCGCCTCTTGCCGGCGCAGAAGTAGATGGATTCCTAAAGACAACTCTACGACAGACACTGGGATACAATACTCACATAACGCGCAATCCAAACGAAGCATGTATTTATCTCGTCATTGTTGGTGAAGCCTTCCCCTTTGAGAAAACTCCCGCGTAAGTTGATAATAAAAAATCAAATTGAATTTCAGTTGATCTGGATTTTTGTGTATTATATACTGTCTTTCAGGCCAACAATAGACACGTATAAGCTGTTGTTAAATGAGACGGCCCTCAAGAGCTTGCCCTACTGGGGAGGCGACGGTCGCAACCACGTGCTGTTGAACATGGCGCGGCGGGAGCTGGCGGTGGGGTCGGGCGACGCGTTCCGAGGAGCGTCGATAGGACGAGCCATGGTCGCGCAGTCCACCTTCACGCACGAGCAGTTCCGGCCCGGATTCGACGTCATCACGCCGCCCGCGCTCGGCCCGCCCGGCGGCGACGTGTGGCCCGACTGCGCGCCCATTGCGCCCGCGCGCAGGAAATACTTGCTCAGGTAAACTAGTACATAACTTACTAACAGTCAACTTTAAATTTTATACTGACTGTATGTATATGTTAAAGAAGAGGAAGAATGCTGTTATTAATTCTTAGGTATGAATTCATGAGCTACATTTAGTTTTCAGGGCTCACAACCGCCTCCGAAAGGAATAGACAAGGACCTCGACAAAACTCTGATCGAGGCATTACAGAAGATGGTCAAGTCTGCGCCGGCCACCGACTCGTTCCTCCTGCAGTTCGAGTGCGACCCGCCGGTGGAGCGGCGGGCCGTGCTGGGCATCGGCGACTGGGCGCTGTGCGGCACAGACCGGTCGCGGCGCGCCGTGCTGCGCGACTCCACGTTCGCGCTGCTGCTGGCGCCCGCTGACCGCGCCTACGTCAGCACGGCGCTGCTGCAGGCGCGCCTGTACGAGGCGCTGCGCTCGGGCGCCATCCCCGTGCTGCTGGGCGGCGACCGCACGCGCCTGCCCTACGACGAGGTGCTGGACTGGCGCCGCGCCGCGCTGGCGCTGCCC
>NWSH02000519.1:8642653-8656548 GCA_002382865.2 Heliothis virescens | reverse complement strand
TGGCGCTGCCCCGCGCCCGCGCGCCCGAGCTGCACGTGCTGCTGCGCGCGCTGCCCGACGCCGACCTGCTGGCGCTGCGGCGCCAGGGCCGCCTGCTGTGGGAGCGCTACCTCAGCTCCGTGCAGGCCAGCGTGGACTCGCTGCTGGCCGCGCTGCGCACGCGCCTGCACATCCCGCCGCGCCCCGTGGCGCCCACCGTGGGCCCGCCCGCCTTCAACGACTCGTACTTCCCGCCGCGGGTCGAGCCTCCCGCAGTCGACGCCGAGCCCGAAGAGACGCTCGGTCCGCTCGAGGCGCCTTATCCGAGTCCCGCGTACCGTCGCAACTACTCCGTGGCTCTGCTACACGGATATGAGTTATGGAACGACTGGGGCGAACCGTTTGCGTTGTACCCGCAGCTACCGTGGGACCCGGTGGTGACGTCGGAGGCGCGGTTCCTGGGGTCTGCGGCGGGGTTCCGGCCGGTGGGGGCAGGCGCGGGGGGGTCGGGCCGCGAGTTCAGCGAGGCGCTGGGCGGCGACCGCCCACGGGAGCAGTTCACTATCGTCATACTGACTTACGAGAGGGAGGCCGTGCTGGCCGCCGCGTTAGCCAGACTGAGGGGGTTGCCGTATTTAAATAAGGTGAGAAATCATTATTTCGCTTAGAAGTATATTAATTAGACATGCGGTGCAGTGAGTAACGTGCGGCGGCAGGTGGTGGTGGTGTGGAACGGCCCGTCGGCGCCGGGCGCGGGCGCGTGGGCGGAGAGCGGCGCGCCGGTGGCGGTGGTGCGGGCGCCGCGCAACTCGCTCAACAACCGCTTCCTGCCGTACCACCTCATCGACACCGAGGCCGTGCTCTGTGTCGACGACGACGCGCATCTCAGGCACGACGAGATTGTCTTCGCTTTCAGGTACCTATTACGCTTCTCTCTAAACTTTTTGTCAAAATAACTATTTTTAACTCTTACACCTAACTTGGAATAAAATGAAATCAAATATTATGTACTTATATTTACCTCAGGGTTTGGCGCGAACATCGCGACCGTATCGTTGGCTTTCCCGGTCGATATCATGCTTGGGATCTGAATTTTAACAACGGATTTCTTTACAATTCTAACTACAGGTGAGTTCTATTCAATTTATCACAATTAATTACTACTCTCGTGTCCGTCCTGACCCTAGCTAGACAGATCCAAATGTCTATTTACGACACCTTCATTCGTATATTTGCTAGGTGCTAACCATAATTATAACTATAATTATATAAAATTACTCTAGCCTTTCAGATCTAATTGCATCCCATGCGTTATAACACCTATGGTTATAATTCTACAAAAACTATTTTTTAAGATAATTTAACAGATGAATCAACAATCTAACATAATCATCATATCTAACATAATTTTTGGAAAGCAATTTCATACTGCGCATCCTTTAGCTAACTTCAGAGTCGCAATTTTCAATTTTTATTCATCGACTCAAGTCATATGTTTCTCGAACCAAATTACAACCCACATTTCGGTCCACGCAGCTGCGAGTTAAGCATGGTGCTGACGGGCGCGGCGTTCGTGCACCGCTACTACCTGTGGGCGTACTGGCGCACCCTGCCGGCCGCCATACGAGACTACGTCGACGAGTACATGAACTGCGAAGACATCGCCATGAACTTCCTCGTCTCGCATATCACTAGGAAGCCGCCCGTCAAGGTGAGGGCAATCAATCAATTAGTTTGTTTGTATAACAGGTGTTATACATAAATACTTCGGGTGTGCTGTTCTATCATAAATTATGATAGTTTAGGTGGATAGGGCCATCCATAAGCACCTTAGAAAAAGTTTGGCAGGCTTTCGAAAGCTTTACTTTTAGTTCCTTTGCTAGCATCTCAATGTCCAAATCTATAAACAAAACACTATTGCCCATGCGCAACTGCCTTAGGCGTGAAAGGGCCAACTTAGGAACGGTAAAGTTATTTGAAGAGATGTACGTGACATTATGTTAATGTTAAGAATTTGTTTGGATCAGTTGTGAATGAATGTCATACAAGCATCAGGATGTTATAGATTTCTGAACTGTCACGTTTACTAACTACACTTGATGTCACCAGATAGTTTGGACCTTTTTGTAGTTGTGTATAACACTTCTGACCGTCGTCGTATGTTGTAGGTGACGTCACGATGGACGTTCAGGTGTCCTGGGTGTCCGGTGACGCTGTCGGCTGACGAGACGCACTTCCACGAGAGACATAAATGTATACAGTTCTTCTCACAGGTAAGGCAACAAAACGATTGTCATGCATGATGTGTTCATGGTTGAGACAGCCAATGGTCAAAATAAAATTCAAAAATTTAGAAATCAACCAAAATTATTCTTATTAACTTTCTAGGAAGCAGAAACAAAAACAACTAAAATATTTACAGCATTTTTCATTGCAATGTTTCCTCACAGGTAATGGGCTACACCCCACTTCTGACGACGCAGTACCGCGCGGATTCCGTACTGTTCAAGACGCGGATACCGCACGACAAACAGAAATGCTTCAAGTTCATATAGTCACATCTTTACCTCCAATTTGTTATAAAACATTGCGGGATTGTAGACAATTATATTTTTTCCACCAGTGAACAACAGATCTAGTCGAATGAGGCCTATTAAAGGTAAGGTCGACGGAGGAAAAAGTAGATAGTTGTATATCAATGAGTATTAGTAATAGTTCGTCCCAGTAGGTGTTCATTACCAAAATCACTCTTAGTACAATCATATTTTGCCCAGTGACAGTTTATTTGGACTAAACAAATTTATTTATATATAACCTAAGGTTTATGTTCGGGTACTTACAAATTTAATTTCTTATGGCTGAGGACAAACGAGCGTAATTTTTTTAATCGTGAGTCGCAGAATTTCGGTCGCAGAAAATCGTTACGAACAAAAAAGACAACTTATTTTGCGTTGCTTTGTGAATCAAATAGGACTTTTGTATGAAACCGAATGTAGCAGATTTTCTGCGACCGAAATTCTGCTACTCACAACTCACACACAAATTACGCTCGTTTGGCCTCAGCCTTAAACATCATGTTTTATTGTATTTCAGAAGTGAATAATAGATTTTATACACAGATCTTTTATTTCGATCAAACGTGAGTCTCGTATATGTGTTGAATTTTGCATTTACCTAGTAAATACGTTTTTGTAATGGAATTGATTAACGACAATAGATATAATGTACGGTGCGTGATTAAACATAACATTAAAATTAAATTAATAGTAATACTTTGTAAATATCTCATTATGTAATATACTTTAAGTAACAAATTGTACATTCAAGTTATCCAAATAAAATTGTGTAGCATAATGACAATAAAATTAAGTACACTTTGTACATAATAATTGAAATAGTGTGAATATCTAGAAAATGTATTGAAAAGGCAGCTAAAGAGACGGTATAAAAATATAAAAAAAGCGAGCCAGTCATAGGGTTGAAGATATTAAATGTTAAACAAAGAAATATATAAGTTAAGTTATCGAGCATTTTACTTGTATCATATATAAAGGCTACACTTACAAAGTAAATTCAGATATTAAATTATTTTAATTTATTCTAAACATTTTTGCTAGATACTACGTAGATGATAGAGTTTTTTTTGTATCATTCTCCACATATATATTTTTTTGTATGGCTCATATAAAAGGGGTCTATGGCTACGTCTGTAATCTATCTACAATGTTGGCATCAATATGTAAAGCTAAGTTTTATGTGTTGTCATTAATTTTAAGTATAACTTTTGTAACTACATTCTTACATAACAGCTGTATATTTACAAGACTGACTCAACACTGCGCCAGTTTAGCAGGTTCTAGATAAACTTTTAGATAGATATCTGACAGATAATGCAATCGAAACGTAGTCAAAACTAAAAAAACATAGTATTATCTGTTAGATAGGTTAGGGCTCGTGGCTAAGTCAAAGCCGCGCGGATCGACCGATCANAAAGATGAATGGTTGTATGCAAGTTACAATGATGAGGTATTTTGTCGGTATAAGACGGAATAAAAACTCGTGGCTAAGTCAAAGCCTGGCGCGGTGGGTCCGTGGATAGGTGACCATCTTGTCATAACGAGTTCTTCCGTGTTTCGGAAGGCACCATAAACTGGTGGGTCCCGGCTGTCATTTGACCATCTTTGGCAGTCATTACGGGTAGTCAGAAGCCAGAAAGTCTGAAAACCAGTCTTACCTATATCGAGTATCGGGTAATTGGGTTGTGAAGGTCAGACAGGCAGTCGCTCCATGTAAAACACTGGTTCTCAGCTGCATCTGGTTAGGAAGCCGACCCCAACATAGTTGGGAAAAGGCTAGGCATATGAGTATTATCTGTTAGATAGCTATCGTAAACTTTATCTGGAACTTATGAAACTGGCTATTATTGTTTTTAAATAATGGGTTTATACCTTATTCCATAAGAATTGTGAATTATTTGTATCGATTATTTAAGTCATTATTTTTGAGAGTTTATTGCATTTAGTTTTCTTTAGAGATAATAATTAGGTCGTTTAAATTGACGTAGATTTTTGTATCCAATAAGTAACATAACATTTACTATTAAAAAGACTAATCCATCAAGAAATCATTAGACCATATAATATAACAAAAACTTCTAAATATAGATAGATGTGCAAACAAATCGATTTATCCTTTATTTTACCTTGAACGTTACGCTATATCATGTTGTATAGCTGCAATGACTTGCGGTGGTGAGGCGAGGTGACACTTGTAGCCGCAACCGCAGCCGCCTCGTGCTACTAGTATTAGCCATCAGCGATCAAATTACAATTTAATAGTAATTACATGAGGTCATATGACCCCCAACGTCCTTCCATAATAGCGACAATAACACAGTTTTTGTTAACTTCCAAAAGTGCAACCACACAAAAATGTTATTATTGAAGTCAGATAGTAAATTATACTCAGAAAATATTTTATGTGATTGTCAATTTTTTTATGGATATTTAATAATTTTATGTCCAGTTATTGTGGTTATCTCTAAAGGGGTCGAAACTTGTGGGGGTCTCAAATGCTCTACAGAAGTTTTTATGCCCTGAACTCGATTTCTTTCTGCACTGCATCCAAAAAAAATGTTTCAGCCATCTTGTGGCTTAGTGTGTAACATTTGATCTCTAAGTTATTGTAATTTTTTCGACATGCTTTTTAATTTGTGAAGTGAATATTTTTGAGTAATTTACTTTTACTTTTACTTAGAAAAATAGGCGACTAATGCCCAATATTACCAAGATCCCCTATACTGCCACCTAAGTATGCTTACTCAGCCCATAAATATAATGTAGTTTCACCGACATTCTGACCCCTAAAGGTTGGTGAAATCGAAACCGTCTTCTAACGTTCCCCCAAACCTTTTAGGGGTTTTTGGTGAAATTGGGCATAACTACTGTTTGTTTCTGTAATACCTATCTTTTCAAACCCTTGCTGGGCGGTAAGAAAAGGTTTTTCTTATAGTGTGACTTTATAATAAGTCATAGCGAACGATATTCGTTTGCTAACAAATGTAACGGAATCTAATGAGTGTTAAAGCAAAGGATGTTGTTGAAAGTTTAATAAAAACAAATCGCAATCAAATATTCTGTAGATAATGTGCTATAGGTACCAATTAAGAGTTCTATAAATTGTAAAATGTAAATACTTTGTACTAAATCAAGTAATAAACTTAATCAATTTCTTAGATAATAAAATCTTTTATTATACTAACGTCTTTTTAACCACTGTTGATTTTCTTATGATGGTAGGTATGTCATTGTATTTTAATAGTCTTTTGACAATCTCACACTGGACACTGTTGTTGGAGTAGATATAGTGAATATGCATTTAATAATTGTTTGAAAGGTCACAATCATAAGAACATGTAATAAAACACTCGAATAAAATAATATCATATTTATTTACCATAAATTATCAAGACAAAACGTTTACATTCATAATTATATTAAAATGCCTATCTATTAATTTGACATTCGCACAAATCAGTTACAAAATAATTTCATTCAATATCTCAAGTTGGTATATTTTTGAACACTTCGGTTTGAAACTCGTTAGGTTCTACTTAGGTACTATTTATTCATATTAGCTTTCACAGAACGACTTACATTTCACATTTATGTACTTCTAGACTCCTGCGCTGCAGTACAATGAAATGCGAATGTAAGTCGATTTGCAGTAAAACAGATATAATATTAACTTTACACTTACGTATATTTTAAGCTACACTAAGCAAGGGAGCTCCACTGGGTGAGATTTTTCGTAAGAATTATAATTAAGCTCCCTCGTATCTAAGTATGCATAAATTTTAAAAAGATATATAATCTCAAATATCAAATAGTATAAAATTTTAAATTTAGTCAACTTCAAACACATTTCAAACATTAAAACGCCAAACTTAATTTTAAAATATGGGGCGGATATCAAAATGTACTTTCACTGAATTATTAAAAATATTAAGCTTAATATGTTTGCATAAATATGATATAAAGATATTTACAATGTTTATAACTATGGGCACTATAACTGGTCGTGTGGTTGAGGGTTTAATATAAACACGTCTCTAGCACTAGTCCACTCCACGATGTACTCTGCTGAGTAATGCGAATGGCCACGAGACTGTGCAACTTCGAAATACGTGAAATAAGATCCAAATATTATATTTCTAGGTAGAAGTTTGTTCATTAGAGGTCTTCAAAGTGGTCACTACAGTAATTGTTCAGCTTTTGGACACTTAAAGCTGTCGTTTGTTTTGTATGAGTAGGTAGGTGGTGTTGGTGTGTGGGGGGGGCCCGCACCGCGTGTCGCGCGGCACGGACACGCCGGCCGCGGGGGCCAGGCGCCGCTCTCAAGCCATGTCGTCGCCTTTACCGTCCAACCGCTTCAGCTAAACCAAAACAAACAATATTATTTATACGATATACACTATCTATCTACTTATTCTACTTATACATACCTATATAAAACCACCCTGTGGTTGTAGTGGGCAAAGTAGGAATAACAAGAACACAAAATCATTAAAGTTCATCAAGCACACACAGTGTTGAACAGGTGACGTTGAATACATTGATGGAATGTGGATGATCATGCTCACGCTTGGTTACTTACACTCTGTTCCACTGTCCAAGCGGTTGGGGCTAGGCGTCCAGTGCGCTTGTGAGAGCAATGCAATTTATTAACTTATTGCTTTTCATATACTTAAATAATATTAGATTGATGAAAAGCTTAATCATTTCATCTTTTCAATCAACTAAGCCGTTTCAATAAGTATGGTAATCAACAGGGCCGCGCCGCCCCTGTGTGCGATGTGTGCGGTGCACACAGGCGCCAAGGCCCTAGGGGCGCCGCACGGCAGCACAGCGCTCTTATCTACCCCGAAAATGACAGCGCCGCGCGGATACGCGGCCACTCCGCCGCCAAGGCAATAGAAGCGTCGCAACCCGATGCGGCGACTCTACCATTTCCTGCTAAAATTTCCATTCCCCGCTCTTTTATAGTGTTCCATAGTAAACTAGGAACTCTTATAGTTTCGCCATGGCTCTCTGTCCGTCCGTCCGTCCGTCCGCGGATAATCTCAGTGACTGTTAGCGTTAGAACACTGAAATTTGGTACCAATATGTATATCAACCACGCCGACCAAGTGCTAAAACAAAAAGTCTTCCCTACACGTAGTGCGAAATGTTTTTTTTTTTTCATTCCAACCCTAACGTGTGATATATCATTGGATAGGTATTTTAAAAAGAATAGGGGTTTACTAAAATCATTTTGTGATTATGTTAATATTCGCGCTCACTTCGCACGTGCATTTTCTATAGTGACGGTTTCGATCCTAAATCCAACTGAATAGATCGCGCCTTATCATTATTTTTTATCATTTATTTTATGGAACCTAAATTCGACGGCGGCAAAATTGTCTCCCACCAGTGGCGGCGCTGGGCATAAAAATTTCGCGCTCGCTTCGCTCGCGCATTCACATTACATATTGTTTATATTTTTCATTGTTTTATGCCTCCACAAATTAACTAAAACAAATGGCGGCAACTTCAGCTTTACAATATTAGTAGGTATGAGACATTTTCAAAATCATACATTTTTGTGACTCGATCTAAAACTGTCAAAGGAAATCGCGCTCACTCTGCTCGCGCCTTTTCTTTACGATGTTTACTCGTCGAGCTGAAAAAAAATTTCGCGCTCGCTTCGCTCGCGCATTCTTATTTTTCCTACATATTTCTTTGCTTCGTAAAGTATTTTAATAAAATTATAGATTGGTACATGACCACAACTATATGATCTCCCCCCTCTCGGCACTAAAGCTGGATCCGCCCTAGGGCCTCGCGAACTTGATGTCGCCGACGTGTGTACATATTTGGTCTAGCGCCGCCACTGTCTCCCGCCCCGGGTGGCGTACAGCCACGCTATGCCACTGATTTAACGAAATTAATTGGTCACGTTTCTGATCTAAACAATGACAAAAGGTTACAAACACATACACACATAAGCCGATAAAAATATTACCCTCCTTTGCATTGCACAGTCGGGTAAAAAGAGGCGCTTCATAAGTTTCGCACACAGGCGCTTCGTGGTATCGGCGCGGCCCTGGTAATCAACTAGGAATGCGTGGGCATTCCCAGCACATTTCGGTAGGTACCGATTCAAAGTGGCTTGCGTCCAACATCGATCCGCTACTTTTGTGACATAATTTGAAACCCTCGTCCTACGCTATGTTGCCAGTCTTTAAAGTGAGTCTGTAGTTTAGCTTACCTCCTTCTCGTCTCCGGCGACGGCGCGGTAGCGGGGCGGGGTCTCGACGGGCGGCGCGGAGAAGCCGTGCACGTACAGCAACGCGGCCGCGATGCCGCCGGCGATCGGGCCTGCCCAGTATACCTGTAACAGTCGGTCAATTATAGAAGGTTCCAGAAAACCGAACTGGGCAACTTTTAGGTAGTCGTCAACTTTGATCTTGAGCAATGGGAAATATGGATTCATGGATCCGACTTTTAATAAAACAGGCGTAGGAATTTGCTGCTGATATGTTAAAAAAAACCGGCCAAGTGCGAGTCGGACTCGCACACGAAGGGTTCCGTTCCATTATCTTTGTTTTTCATACAAATATATGAATAACAAAGTTATAATTTGCGGTCACTGAAAAAGTGCTATATCTCAAAAACTACTGACTGTATCTTGTTCAAACCAATTTTGGTTGGTAGTTTTTATTGAGATCTATAACATATATTTTTTTCAGATTTTTCACTCTGGTAGTTTAAGAATTAGAGGGGGGGGGACACACATTTTGGCACTTTGGGAGTGTCTTACGCTAAAATGATTGACTTTAGGAAAAAGTGGTTTTAGAAACCTCAGTACCATTTTTTAAGACCTATCCATAGACACCCCACATGTATAGGTTTGATGAAAAAAAATATTTTTAGTTTCAGTTTCATGTATGGGGAGCCCCCCCTAATATTATTATTTTTTTATTTTTGTACGAAAATCGTAAAGCGGTTAATATAATACATCTACCTACCAAGTTTTAACTGTGTAGTCCTAATAGTTTCGGAATAAAGTGGCTGTGACATACGGACGGACGGACAGACAGACAGACAGACAGACAGACAGACAGACAGACAGACAGACATGACGAATCTATAAGGGTTCCGTTTTTTGCCATTCGGCTACGGAACCCTAATTATATTCATGTGTGGCAATACTCCTTACCCAATGATCAGCCCATTCGTTGGCGACGAGGGCAGAGCCGAAGGAGCGGGCGGGGTTCATGGCAGAGCCGGTGTAGTCCACGGCGAGTAAGTGACCCAGCGTCACCGTCAACCCGATAGCAAGGGGAGCTGTGGCTTTGCTGTCCGGCTTGTTCGGGTCGCACACCTACGAACAAAGTCTTTGTTAAAACCATTTTTTTGACCAATTCTCAAATAAAATTAAATATAATATGCTTCAATTTAATCTCCCCACTTTAGTGTTTCTACTGGACAATAGATGGCGATACTGGCCACTGACAAAGATTTGTACCGGTACCGATATTATTTTATTAATCTTGTAAAGTAAATAAGAATAATATTATATACTTTTCCGTTTTGAGCCACCAATGAAGTGGGTTTAAAATAAATCAACAACATTTAAATGTGGAAATGATTGATTTATTGTAATGATTAATGTTGTTTACACTGTCCAAGTTCACCACTTATTACGAACTACTTGTGTAAATGTTAAGTAAATAGGTGAATACCTAAATACAGAAAGTTTTATGGTTTCCAATGGCCCACAGCCCACGCTATGCACAAACATAGACAACCTAATGAGCTCGGCTTGTTAAGGGTTGGATATAGGTACATTATTATCTATCTATAGGTTATAACTTGAACCTTTAAAATCAAGTATTTCTTTATTTTTATTTTCAAACTGGCCTATATATGTATCCACAGCTATAGAACAAGCATTTGTATCCACACGAATAACCGTAAGTAATTGTCCAAAACCCAGAAATCAATCAAAGCCAACGGAGCATGAAATAAGCCATTAGGTAGTTTTGTTTTACAGACAGAGCTCAAACTTATTATAAAGTAACGGGTTTCCTTAACATTCGACATTGTGTCAACTGTGCTATGTTCATATAAGTACATAAGTTTAACATGCTCTGTTTTAAAAAAGGAGTAGTAATATAACAATTCGTTGCAAGCACGTACAGATAATGCAAATTATTCAATAGGTAGGCATTAAAATACCTAGCTCACATGGTTAATTTATTTAAGTTACACTCACACTAAAATGCAAAATTATTCAGGTGCCTATGATGCTGGTAATGTATAATGACATTAAAAAGATAGGTGCCTACTGATAATTTATAAATAAATTACTGATAGATAATTATGTAAGTACATACCTAAGTATATCTCCTTTCCTAATCTGTGATATATCCTCATTTTTTTGAACGTTAACGTAAGATTGGGGATATCGAATTACCTACTTCGGGAGAGGTATGCATATGCAAAAGTAGATTATAATTATGACAATGTTAAATTATTAGAGGGTTCTTGTTGTTCCTCCGCGACAGGGAGCGCTCCACATTAAAACTGAAGTAAATTAAAATGATCGTGTCAGTCCGTAAGTTGTGCATCCATTAGAACCAAGTGCACTGTTGAAAACTACATTTTATAAGCAAGTAGCAGAGGTTTTTTCTTCGCGTAGGTAGTGACAAATTGTCGACTCATCTTCTACAAGTAAAGGAACCAGTTTCTTGGAGTGGTCTTCCAGTTGGCCGCGGTAGGAAACAATTGAATGTTGAGACTTTCTTTTTTTATCGCGTCTGTTACCACATTTCTGTTATGATACGATTCCTATCTAAATATCAATGAAATAAAAACCAGCCAGTTGCGTTATAATATTGATTATGTTAATATGTAGTAGATTGTTGCCTGCTATTTTGCGAATAAAATACTGTGTTCCGTCACGCAACGTTACTTTGCAGGGTTTTGTCTGCGTATTTAGGAATCTACACGAAAATCTTGCGAAGTTTTGTTTAATTACGACCTTAAAATTGTAGGAAGGCGTACTGTTGTCGTTTATTTCTCAACGATGTAGCTGTTCGAAATACTGATCTTCGGTAAACTATTTCTTATGTTTTCTTAGACTTTTTAGTTAAAACGATGCTTAACTTTACCTTTAGTTAATACTTATTTGATGCCGGTTTCCCACGCTTCGACGTATATTCTATCTACTACACTAAGTAACTATGCTACTACAGATACTTGTGTAAAAACATCCTGTTATGTCCTTCCATTCCAAGATATTTGTGTATCAAATTCAATCAAGTGCTTTAGGCGGTCGGTGAAAAAGGGTTGTAGCTGTTTACAATTTATGCGGAACTGTATTATCCTCCGAATCAGACCACTTGCAATCTACCGATTCATTTTTTACAATACTTTTTGTCATGCCTGATAATATAGGCACACAATTGTTAATGTATTTTTTGAAAACATGAATGATTTACTACACGAAGAGCCAAACAGCCCAATGTCATTGGTCATATCGGTCTACGTATAATTATAGCACAAGAGAGGACACACTGGTTGTTTACTGAAGTGACATTGAATTATTACAATCCTACCTCAACCAGATCACGAAGGCATTAATATTTAAATAATATGTAAGGTAATACCATATATCCTTTCGTGGTGAGTCGATGTATGCAGGCGAGTCACCGGGGAATACTTAGAAGTTAATAATGCATGTCTGCATCTTAGTTTATTTCCAAGCGTTATCTGTCATTAATTGTTTTCAAGTCTGGTGATTTGTGATAAATAGGATGATTACTGGTAGGTATGACTGCTCGTCTCATTTCTACTTAATTTGTTACGTATACAAGTATAATATATACCTATCTAGTCTTCTTTGTATATGTTACAGTTATAACCCGTTTTTAGATAGAACGCGTTTTCCCTAGTTTAAACTAGTTTTTACTAAACGCCTTTGTTAAAACTAGAAATAACTCATACTCAAAATTTAATATTAGTTAAAACTAGTTCTTACTAGACAACACGCGTTTGTGCTAAGCGAGTCAGTCAAAACTGTTCTCAGAGTTCATCGTACCTTATTCTTAATCAATGGCATGATTTCTGTTACGAATCGCTGTAAATCGGGTTCCGTAGCCGAATGGCAAAAAACGGAACCCTTATAGATTCGTCATGTCTGTCTGTCTGTCTGTCCGTCCGTCCGTATGTCACAGCCACTTTATTCCGAAACTATTAAGACTACACAGTTAAAACTTGGTAGGTAGATGTATTGTATTAACCGCTTTACGATTTTCATACAAAAATAAAAAAATAAAAATATTAGAGAGGGTCCCCATACATGAAACTGAAACGAAAAAAAAAAATGTCGTCAAACCTATACAAATGGGGTGTCTATGGATAGGTCTTTAAAAATGAGATTGAGGTTTCTAAAACCATTTTTTCTCAAAGTCAATAATTTCAGAGTAAGACACTTTCAAAGTGCTAAAATGTGTGTCCCCCACCCTGTAATTTCTAAAGTACCAATGTGAAAAATCTAAAAAAAACATATCAACCAAAATTGGTTTGAACGAAATACAGTCAGTAGTTTTGAGATATAGCACTTTTTCAGTAACCGCAAGTTAAAACTTTGTTTTTCATATATTTGTATGAAAAACAAAGTTATTTTTGTTGCCGAGAAATGTTCGTGTTTTGGCTAATTGTAGGTAGTAGGTACGTTTATTTTTCATAGATAATGGAACGGAACCCTTCATGCGCGAGTCCGACTCGCACTTGGCCGGTTTTATTTTTTGTATTGGCCTGTGCAATAATTGACCACCTGAGTTTGGTTATTTTGGATATCGATAAGTATCGGATACAGTTAGTTGCTTTTGATGAGGTTCGCGTTTAGGACTGAGTATCGTATAAGAGCATCCCGTATGTAAAATCATAAAAAAGCTAATAATCTTACAGCACGAAGTTGTTATTGCTTTGTGATTTATTTTGCGAATAGATGTATTTTTCCTTTGTCTAGCTATAGAATACAAACTGTTTAAATATTTCATTACAAAAAGGCAGATTACCGCACGTTTCCGCTAATAACGTTCTGTCACGGAACGACTGATGCGACCTCTGACAACGCAGATTAGTTTGACAATTATTTCATGGCATCATTACGTTTATTAAAAAGTAAAGTTAAGACTACATTAGCCATTTTACGCTTGAATCATTCTACACGACTGTGGTTATCTAATCAATTGGGTCATTTGTGTATGGATTTGGGATTCAGATTGGTTATGTTTGCCCAGATAGAAGCAATGCTATGGTGGAGTGAAGCGTAGAGCTGTTTCGGCAATTTTTTTTTTTTTTTTT